>JAUZNJ010016654.1:0-17445 GCA_034780135.1 Jordanella pulchra
AAATTCCTAGTTTGTGAACTCCTTCACTAACAATGGCAATAAACCTTATTCTGATTCTGATTCTGATTCTGATTCTGTGATTGTTTCTGGCTGGTGACCTAGGATTTAAGTCAAAGTTCAGTCTTAAATCTGGATGGGATGCTGTGATATGTCCTTAAACATGCTTGCAAACCCTTTAAAGAGGGTGAATTGAAACAATTCTGCAAAGAGCAGTGGGTCAAAACCTAATTTAACAATTCACACTCATTGGCAACACTATTAAATAGTTTCATTAAATATGAAGGGTCGACATTTACTGTAAACCTTCATCATGATACAATGAAAGATTTAAACATTAATTTTCTCATCAATTCAGTTGCGGTGAAATAAGGTATTTATTGATCTATCAGATCCTTCTAAAGTTTTAAATACTCTAGTTTCTAAAGGGTTATAGAGAAGAAAATCAAGAGTTGAGTAACTGCTTTTTATCTAAAACAGATTAAAAAAACTGTGATAAATCGCTGACATTATTTTGCACTAAAAAGGACCCCAGATAGCCAGAAATTTGATTTATTTAGATAATAACTAAATATTAAAAAAATATTTTTTCTAAAAGCCAAGACTGAAACAATTTGAAGACAAAATAAAAATAGATACATCTGGAAGTAAATAGATAATTACAGAGCAACACAAAATGTAGAAATATGTAGAGCTCCTTTTCACAGAACATTGAGTTGCTCTTTTTAAACATTACACTCTTATTTTTTAATCATTTATATCATCAGTCTCTGTTAAAGTTAATCTTAGTTCTTTATTAAAGATTGTAGTAATATTGTGCATACATACAACTTCAGTCTCAGTGTATCTCTTGCTTGTTGATCATCACCTTATAATTCATCATCTTTGCCTCTTTTTTTATCTCTTAGCTCCTTCTGCAAGCATATGAAATATTGACTGCTCAGGGCTTCAGAGAAGTTTGGGTTTAATTCCAAACACTTTAGATACGCCTGCAGCTGAGCTTACATCAAATATTCTTTGTCTGACTTCAGCCAGACGTATACATGAATGTGAATACTGCCATCTCCCATAGCCATACAAGCAGCAGCTGGGGTTGGGAGTTAGGCCACATAGTGTGTTCTCATACCATGCACATCAATCTTTAAATTTTAAGCTCATTAAGGTGTATAGATTATGCCTGATCCACCAATAGGGGATCCACTGAATGTCAAAATTACAGATTGTGCTGGATTCTTTTGCTGCTGCTTCTTCACTGATAAATTACTCCACTTTTTCACAGGCAGCTTGATTTTTTTTTTTTTACTAACAATGCATATATTTAAAGCTTTGATTATGTTTAAAGCTGTGTGTATGCTCAATGACCCTGGGGGTCAGGGGGAGGGTGAAAACTCCATCCCTGTAGCCGAAAGTAAAGCTCTCAACCTTGGATGCGGATCAAACAGTATTTGAATGCAGACAGATGAAACAAGGCAGCAGCCCTGAAGCTCCAAAATCAACCAAAACAACATACAGACATACTTCTACACATACACAGCCATATTGTAAAGAGCTCTGGCATTCTGATGAAACAGATATTTTTATATTCCAAAATATTACTCCAGGGAAAGTTATTGCATTGTTAAGTGATCTCAATTGTCAGAGAAAACAAACTGGCATGCAAAATAGACACAGAAGGTCGCACTGATTTTTTTATGTGTATTTGTGGAGCTGATGTTGCCTGGCTGAAGCCATGTTTTTCCATTTGCAACCAGTAAGCTTTTGATCTGACTCCAAGGTTCAAGCTGGCTTTGAGGATGGAGGTCTCCCACTTCTTGGCTAACCTTTAAAGCCTCATGTTGGGTTATTAATCTGCAGTACCTTCTAACATCTGATTACCTTGGATGGAAGAAAAATATTCAAACATGAAATTAGGACTCTCATCTTTATGTGAATCAGTAACCTGCTATCATTAGCCTGGGTGGCAAACAACTGGACCACAATTTAATGGGAATGTGCTTTTTTGTCTAGGCTTATTTCTTTTGTTATTCCTGTGCACTGTGTCATTATGCTGAAATAAAAATTGTATTTTGTACCTGAGACAAAACCTAATTTGTTTATCAGAGATCAATGACAAGGGAAGGTTTAATGTGCAGTCGCAACAAATTGATTTTCAACAAATACTGATTTTTAAATGCAGAGGGAAACAAAGAGGGATGAAAGAAGGAAGGCATGTTGGGAGTGAGTAAGTGGAGGGATGCTGAGGGCCTACAAGGGAATTAAAATCACTATAAACTTGCACTGATCAATACTTATATCACAACAAATAAAAAGAGCTTTACTTGAAAGCACTTGGTCCTCTGATCCCATTGAGAGTTATCACGTCTGTGATTGCAGTCTTTGAGAGATCTCTTAACCCACGCTCTAAATGACAGATGCTTAACTTTTAGGTTTATAAAAACAGCTCTGATTGTTTTATATTTTTATTTCCAACAAAACATAAAAAAATCAATATACATTTATATATACAGATAGATCACATATGACCTTATGCATTTCTATGCTAGTAGTTCACTTTGGCTGCACACAAGGATCGCTCGATTAAATCATTGCGCCCTGTTTACCTTTTTTATTTGCTAGTGAACAAAGCACTTTATACCAATATAATAGGAGGTACAATGTTGTGCTTGCACACAATGAGTAAAGAAGGAAGAGTCTAGATCAGGGGTGCTCAAGTCCAGCCCTCAGGAGCTACCCTCCAGTAACTTTTAGTCGCATCTCTTCTCTAATAAACCTGAATCTAAAGGCTCAGTCCCCTCATTTGGTTTAGCAGAGGTTGGGTAACGAGCGACTCATTTGATTCAGGTGTGTTAAAAATGGGGTGCATCAAAAAGTAGCAGGATAGTAGCTCTTGAGGATTGGACTTGAGCACCCCTGGTCTAGATATATGTCAATGGGAGAAGTGATAAAGCTGAGTGAGTCAGCAGCGGCAAGTGAATGTAGCAAGACAAAGTGGAAAAGTCCAAGATCAAGCATGAAATTTCCCAAAAAGTTTTTATGCCAAGAGGGAGAAGACACTAGTAGACACTCAGAATACAATATGAACTTCAATGCGAACTTGAACTGAAACTAAAGTTGCACAATTTCTGTGAAGAGAATGGATACTTGAGAATATGGCCTTACTTTTACTGACAGCAATGCTATTCTCTGGGCTTATAGCTATAGTAACCTCAAAGTTTACACGGTATGTAATGTGTACAATATACATTTTGTGTATATTTGTGGTTTTGTGTTATAACCTACTGACAGATTGCACACAAAAAATTTCATGTTTGCCAATTGTGCCTAGTGCACAAATATTCCTTCAAGCTCAAAAAGGATGAAGTAAACACTATATTTAATTTTTTTAATGCATTTGATGCGATTGACTTTTTACTTAAAGCAATCCAATTCAATAGGCTTTTCATGTAGCAAATTAGAATAAGTGAGTGACCAATTCCTAAGCAGGGCTATGACATCCAAAAAAAGTATAATTTGCATTGATCCCTCACCAATAGTTCAAATCAAAGCAGTATCTGTTCTGAACAAGTAAACAGGTTCTGAATGACAATTCAGAGAGGCATTAGCAAACAGAATTTTCTTGGCAACATCTAATCACATCATACTTATTGCAAACTGTTTTGACTAATTTGTCTGTTTTGACAATGCGTGAGTAACATGAAATGAAAGCTCATTTGAATAGATGGAGATCTCTGGGGAAAGGCGCTGCAAAGCTATTTTCTTCCATGCTGTTATCCTCCCTTTCAAGACACTTTGTTGCATTCAGCTGTTTACAATAACTGTATAAAAAATCACCCAGAGATTTTTTTTTTCTTGCTGTAGAAAAAACATTTCCCTCATTGTCATTTGGAATTACTAAAATTTAGCCTATCTTAAAGCACCAACCTAATTGGAGATGGCACCATGATTTTGCTGCAGGGAATGATGACATCATGAGAAAAGAACATGTCAAAATACTGAAGCTACAACTTAAGACATGAACCACAAAATTAAAGATTATAGTTACATTGACAATAATATACTGGATGGTCCATTGGACTTTTAGATGTTATCTCCAAAAGGCTAGAGAATACAACTTGAGACCAGGGCAAAGGTTAAGAACAGCTCTGAACATACAGTTAGATAGAAAATGAAATCAGTTTATTTGAAGCCAATTGGTGTGTTATTAAGACTTAGTACAGAGGTTTACAAATATTTCGACATATGTGCTCCAAAAACTAATAATGCAAAAGACTAGCAACACCTGAAATGTAATTATAAATATATAATTAAATCTAAAATAAATATAATTGCTTCTCTCTTTATTTGTTTATACAAATGAAGTATATATAATAATTATTAACTTAATTAAATTTTGAAATTATATTTTACTTTTTATATATTTCAAATGTATTTCTAATTATATATTGGAACATTTACTTATTTATTTGTGTATTTACATTTTAATTGTATTATAATTTATCAATATAACTATTAATAAATAACAATTTTAAAATAAATATATACATTTCTATCATGTCTAAAATAACAAAAAAAAAGATAAATGTTACATTTACTAATTTCACAGTACATTTGTGTATTTCATAATGTAATTTGAATACCATCTCGTGATTCCCCATTTGGTGTCTCGGAACCCTCGGGGGGATCCCAACCCCTATTTTGGGAAGCCCTGGCTTAGTAAATATCAGTTAAATCCATTTGAGAATTTCTGCTAACCCAGTGCAGTGAACAAAAAATCTCTCCATTCAGTGCAGCAGTTTAAGGTAAACAAAAACATGTTTGAGAAAAAAGATTATTTTTGCAATGCACCATATTTCCTATGGCTGAGCTTCTGAGACAAAATAGAATTAGTGTATTTTGCTTTGTTTTGGAAAGGGGATAGCTCTATAGGTGGAAATGCAGTGAAACATGAACATTAGTTTTCTGGAGACAGAAAATAAAGGTTTTTGCTTGATCTATCTCACCCGATTCTGCAGCTAACTCATAATAATTTTCATGCAGATTCACTTGTTTTATTTAGTTTTCTAAATAGTTTTCTGCTTACTTGAAATTAACCACAGGATCATCAGGTGGATTCTCAGCACAGCGTTGGACTCTAGTGGCTCCTTCTGTTTAATGCTGGATATCTGGGCTACATTTAATCAAGTATTTGTACTATTATCCCGTTGTTTAATTTTATAACAGCTTTATTTGCCTTCAAACCCTCTTTGTTTCTCAAGGATCATCCTTGAATATCTTTCCCTCTCCTTTTCTCTGAGCCACCTGCTTGTTTTGTAAATTCTTATTCCATGGATAAAAATCATGGGTATGCACATACTGAAGCAGTGAGTGATCCCTAATTAAATGCCGAGGCAAGCAATAGTTCATGCATGTCAAAACAATAAAGATGTCAAGTATTTCATATTAAGCTATTAAATCTAATTTATTTTTTACTATTCTATAATGTAACACTTGTCACTTCAGCGGTATTGCCTAAGTTCTCTCAACCATATGTTCTGTTGATTTCTTGGTTTTCTCCATTTCTTTTTCTGTGAGTCACTAGTCTTTCTATCCAGTTTGTCTGATTGCTGATTTATAATTTTTTTGCAAGTCTCACTAAGTGATTATTGACATATACCAAGAAAAACCTGATTTCAGTTCCTCACCAAAAAATAAAAAACAATTACAAGATACTTCTTATTTTTCTCATCTGTATATGCCAACTTATATCAAAAGTAGGGACAAAGGTTTGCTTTACACACCCCTTCAAAATACACCTTGTCTCTCGAAAAAATACAACCTCCCTTGTAAGAGGATTGCATGTTGGGGGATAACAGGGTTAAGAATGGCTGTTAACCACCAGTCTGCACTAGGTTTTAAAGTAAAGGGAAGCTGTTACATGACAGGAACAAAGAACCTAATAAAAGTAAAGCCTAGATTGTCTGTGTGTATTTAATGTAGTTCCTTTTTTTCTTATTGGACATCACTTTCTCATCTGATGTAACCTGGACCCTCTAAAATAAAGCTGGATTATGGAGGCTTCAGATTATTTTCTATATTTTTCTTTTAAACAACAAAGCTGGTTCATGACTTAACTGTCTTTATCTCCATGGCAACTCATATTAAAAACATATAACTGCTCTACAGCAGGTTGGATTTTGTAATTAAAGTTCGGTCTAATTGTAAACCCCACCTCTCAGCCAATCTGTTTACTAACTGAGTACAAGGGATCCAAAATGTTAGGGTGTGTGGACCTTAATGAATACAATACCATTTACTATTGGTTGTGGACATTCTACATAGTATAAAACATGCTTTGTGACGCCACAAACATAAAGAGATACATAAAAGATGAGGGACCATAACACCTATAAAACATTCGGATTTTGCTTTTGATGCACCGCCGCATGCCTAATGAGCTAAATTGATAATGTTCAATTCACTCTATTCTACCTTTTTTTGTGATCATCTGTGGATGAAAGTTATGTGACTGGTCAATGGATGCATAAAGGAATTATCAAAAAACACAAGCTGGAGATAAGATTGTTCCTTCTTTTTCCACAAGGGCCTTAAAATCATTGCAGGTTTTTCCTTAAAAAAACCTACTTCAAAGTAAAGCCGATTTGTTTAAGTCAACTTTCTTATCAACGAAAAGAAACATTAATTAATAACCTATGAATGGATAGTGTGATTGTAAAAAAATTCAAAACATGAAGTAGGATTATGTTAAAACAGGATGTGTATTATTTTATCTTGTGGTATCAGAAGCAACTCTAGATGACAATTTAAGTTGATTAGGTTTGTTGTAATAAAATCAGTGGCAAATTGTCTTCTCTACTTTCGTGATACCTGATATGATACCAATGTCCATGTGCTAAATCAGTTTGTTCTCCACACAGCTTCCTTGATTTGCATTTCTTTTAGCAGCAGAACCTTCTGAGCGACACTGTACCATAGATTGTGAGCTAAGTACATCTTTTCCAGCTGTTAACCTGAAATCCAGGACTGAAAAATTATATATACCACCCAAAATTTGTGAACGACACATTTTTTTGCTCTGTTAACTTTAAAGGGCAACAGTAACAATATGCAGTAAGTTTGTATTCTTCAGATGTAAATTTAGCCATTCTAGAGTTAAAACATCTATAAACAGCAACAGCTGCCTCTCAAATCAATGCAGTAATTCAACAAGCAAGAATACAGACTGATGAAGAAAAACAATCACTGATTGCAAATGAAATATGATTGGCTGATTGAACTCTTAATCAGGAATTGATGCGTCAGTTTATTGTAAGGCTGAAGCTATTCAAAGTAAGTAAAAAGGCACTGCCTTGTGACTGCAGACAAGAAGTCTAATAACACATTATTTACCCCTATAAAAAATCTAAATTTACAGAAATCTTAGAATCCAGTTCTTTTTACATTGTTATATGACAGAAAAGCTTCCTCTTTCCTCTTGTTATGTTGTTTTATTTTAAACAGGCTCTGTCATCAGGTATTATTGTGTTGCCTATGGTTTAAATTTGAAAGGCTTGTCAATGTATAGTATATTTCTTTACATGTTTTACCAATGTACTATTTTACCCTGTACCATTTACAGGGTGCTTTCAAAGTTTGGAAAGAAACTTGAACAGTACTTAATTTGGTATTTGGAAGGTGGTTGTCAGGAAATAACACCAACACCAGCTGTTATACAAAGACTTCCACAAATTCAGAATCAGTGTTGTAATACCAAAAAGTGTGATTTTCATTGTTAGCTTTTGCCAGCTTTTGTTTATCTTTGATTTTCTGAATCTCTTTGCAGTATAGGACCCTAGTCCTGTTGTGCTCTTATTTCTCAGTTTCCCATTTTGTTTTGAGTCTAAAGAACAGCACTGAATGATGAATTTGTTGCTGGCAATGAGGAATCAAAATTGGAGCATGTGAAAGCTTCGAATGACTGAGTACTCTCATTTACAGAAAGGCACGCACCTTATGCATCAGCTCATTTTCTTGTTGGTCCCCAAAAGACATAGTCTCTTGACATGTGGGCCTGCAGAAAAATCTGTCATCTAATATATGAAGTCTGTGCCCTGTAGGGGTCTCCCATACATACACCAAAGCTTTTAACAAATGGGCTGATTCTTTTTAGGCCTAATGTGTGTTCTGATAGCTGAAAATGTTCAGCCTATATAAGCTACAGCTACATTACTTTGTAGTAATTATGATAAATACACAATCTGATGTATCAGGTTGTTTATGCAGCTGATGAATGAGTTGGAGTTAATTACTTATTGAAATAGATGCAGTGTCTTGGAGTACCAAAGAGAAGCACAACATGAGGTGAACTATATATATATGTATCGGAGGGAAAAAAAACTGCTTTTCATTTATATTGCCTGTCTGCAGTAAATTGGACCAGAATTTACTGTATGTTTCACTTGAATAAAATGATGCCACAATTCTGAGCATATTTCTTAGGGCTGACATAGTGTACAGCACTCTTATCTCTATTTCCCTCCCCAAGACAGCAAAAGATCAATTTGAGCAGAGGTAGCTCACGGGTAAAATCTCTAGTAATGTGTTTACAATAGCAGGAAAGAAAGCTTACAGCTGCATTCAAAACACTGATTATCAAGAGAGGAGATGCCAACGATGGGGGTTGATTTCAATACATTGAAGTCAAACTGTGTTTTTATCTGATCCAGAGAGTTATGAAGGTAAATTTGTACCAGCAATGTTTTACAGGCAAAATTTGCATCAAATAGCAACATTCAGGTGAAGCAAATTCTATTTGAAAAGTGTAAATGGATAAACCTGAGTAAGAGTACAGATGTACAGATATTCAAGTACTGGGACATGTATTTGACAACACATACAGAAGTAATTGTTAAAGTTTAAAAAAATCAGTTCAAAAGTACTTTATTAATTTAGCAGGTCATTAAAATGCTGTTGTAACTTATAATGCAAATGTCCTTAAAGAGCATTGGATGGTAATCACTGTGGGTAGGAAGAATCTCTTGAAGTGGTCCCTATTAAAGGAGTTCTGTATTACAGCAGATCGTTTAATTGACAGTAGCAATGAGACATTTCTGGAGATGAGAGCACAGGACTTTTATGTTAATGTTTCAAAATGTGGTGTAGTTGATAGGAGTTAGTCTTTGCCAAGATTGTTATAACTCATTGGTCATTGGTTTGTTTATGTGTTGTTTTTATTCTCTTATGGTTTTTACGTACCCTTGCCTCTTGTTTCAATAAATGTACCTTTTTATACTGAACCATGTTATTTATATTCCATTGGCAAAGTGCTCTGAATTGCATGGTTTGCACTCTGTTTCAAATGATGTATTTGCCAAACCATACCCTCCATGCCTCATTCAGACTCACTATCAAGAGTATCAAATTCCCGTTAGATTCCCTTCTTTCCTCATCTCAGAGCTCAGGAAAGCTAACCTCTTCTTGGAAAGTTTGAAATGGTCCTCTATATGTCAACCAGCAATTTAATGCCTGTGTTTACCTTAATTTTTGATCTCTTGTTTACTCACCAATTCTGCAGTCGAGTTGCCACTTTCTCATCCTCCTCAAACAGTCCCAGACCTTGAGCTGTTATCTGACATTATGTACAACTTAAAACGAACTGTCAGAAAATGACTAGAAATTTAAACATTAGCTATGATGCAAAATTTCATTTGGGATGAATATATTCAGCTGCTTTGATTGAGAAACACCATCAATAATAAATCTTTAAGCCTTTACCTTTGGGTTTCTGGTGTGTAAGTCAGTACCTTTTTGCTGCTCAGAAGCCTAACAGTGATGTTTGGTGTTACATTACATCAATCCAAGTTTCTGAAACCAAATAAACTCTGAAATGTTGAAATGTAATTCCCAGTCAATACAAGGATAAAAGTACTAACCATCTTTTCAATTTTTAAGTGCAGAATTGTGTCAAACCATTGAATTTGAAATAAGCCTCAAAATGTAATTAGAAGAAACAGACATGGAGGATCAGATATTTTTATGATAATGGGGTCTTTCTTGAGGTGGCAAGAAAAAGAAAAAAAATATGTTTGCCTCAAGGTATTTTATACTTTGCAAGAAGCTTAGCGGGCAAACTCAAGGAAAGTCTTATCTACTATAGATTACTCCACACAGCCACACAGTGGCAGTGGGGACATTTTTCAGACTGATAAGTAGAAGGGGGGAAATGCATCATATAAATTTTCATATTTTCTATCTGCCTTTGCCATCTGATCCTTAAACTATCCATTAGATAGAAGATCAATGTACTGATTTCCACATTATAAATAAGAGGGGGACATCTGAACTAAAAACAAAAGTGGAAAATTATCTCTGCTCTTCCCAGACAATGGCCATCAAAATCCTGACCGATTGCATAGCTGAAATGTGTCCTAATGGGTGTGGAGATGTGTGAAAGATCTTGAGAATGACGTGATAATGGCTTTTTGTATCTCGGACAGTTTTGCTGTTAAGATTTTAAAAGCTAAAAAGAACAGCACAAGATGATAGTAGAAGTAGGTGCGCATCCAGTAAATTGTTTGTACAAAGGTTAGTACATGGGAAATTTATGGATTTTGGACGGTAACTGATGATAAGGTTTTATCTCTTTACCACTTGATTAATTATTTTGTGAGTTATAATCTTAAACAAACCACTTTCGGAATAACTGAAGTTAAAACAAATCCAAAACAATATCTGCGAACAGATTCATCAACTTAGATATGCTCCTCTTTTTTTAAACTAGAACAATTGATTGATACTTACTTCATTTTCCATCTCGTTAAAACATGATTGGCAAGTTTCATTAGTTTTCATCATGTACACAACAAAGAAGAAACACAATAAATCAGACATGCAGGTCAGAGACCTATACTTTATTCAAATTGTAATAACCATCAACAGAGTTTTTAGACATGTTAGATAAACTATTTATAACATTAAATGAGTATTTAAGGATATTTATGGGAATTCTGTAACATGAAGACATGATGAATTACTTGCAATGTTACATCAATTGTTTTTACCTTTTCTAGTTGATGTCAGTAAGAAAATTATTCAACCCTAAAAGAAAAATGAACTCACTTATTAGATTTTTACTATGCTAATAGCAACATTGAAGTGATCGGTAAATCTGGTCTTATAAAATGATATGTTGCAGTTTCGTAAAAATTTGGTTTTTAGGCAGTAATCTCAAGACCTCCCCTGAACGCACCAGAATTGTAAACGAGACATTTGAAACATGGGGAATGGACACTCAAGCAAAGTTAATCACTTACATACATTCATATTAGCTGCTTGGAAACACAACACGACAGGCAAAATTCAGTAAAACAAAACCCTGATTTTTCAAATGTGAAACAGCTAAGCCTCTATAAACAGCAACCCAACAAAGCAAAGGTGATGAGAAGATCAGAGATACATTATCTCTAATGGCATCTTTTTGTTCTAGAAGAAAAGGAGGTTAATTTGGGCAGCACTTGTCATGAGAAAAAGGAGACAGAAAACTATAAGGGATGATGTTGCATGTGTTGGGAGACAGTTACGGGCAATGCAAAAGGATTCAAACACACATTTCTGTTTTCCAAACTTAATCTATTTAAAACTTAGGCTTACCTATTTAACTATGATATAACATAATCCATTTAAAACTTAGAAATAAATCGATGGACATTGTAAGCTCTGAAGGTGAATCTCCAGAAGACACTGGCAGAGTACTGGGAAAAATGAATTTGAATTCTTAGATCAGTTTTCAGAGTTTCTTTTTGATTTAGTGTTAAATAATGACAAGGTCATTAAAGTGGGAGATTTTAGCATCCATGTTGACATTGATAGTGGTAGCTTACATGCAGCCTTTAATGCTATCTTAGACTCTATTGGCTTCGTTCAAAATGTAAATAGTCCCACACACTTATGGCATTGAATATGAAGAAATAACAGTATTTCCTCACAACCCCGTCCTCTCTGACCACTTTTTATTAACCTTTAAAATTACTTTTACAGAGTTCTCCACCCCCAAAAGTGGGTTTCACTTTAGCAGATCATTATCAGACAATGCAGTTATAAATTTTAAAGAATCTGTTCCACTTCTTATCTCCTCTGTGTCACTAAACAATATTGTAGAAGGAAACCATTTAATTTATTCACCTTCACAAATTGATGATAGACTATGAAGGATACTTCAGATGGATCCTTCAGATCAGCCCAGTGAATATTGCATTTTTTGGTCTCATTTGAAGGATCCTTAGGAGGATTTGCGGAGTAGTAAAGCCTTTGACGTAGCGCTGTGCTGTAATTGATCTACAAATGCGGCCTTCACAGGAAGCAGCCCTTGCATTAGGAGACAACCGGTATTCATCTCAACACATAACGAAACCAGGGTAGCTGAAACTTTGATCATAAGATCATTTGGCCACCAATCTGACGGTGTATTCAGACTGGGCACCGTGGCTGCGGCGAGGGTAAGGACGATGAAGTGGCCAGTGGTGAACTCCACGCTGTGACAGCTGTGTCCTCACCTGCTGCTACTAGACAGAACTCGGCTTTAAAACGGAATACAGAGAAAATAATAAAGGTACACATAAGGAATACTTTGAAGAGGTTTTTTGGTGGCTTTAAAAAAACAAAGTTTTAATTGGGACTGTTCGTCATCCTATCTTGCCTCCAGGCAAGATGTTGAAGGTGCTGTGCAATTTCTCACAGTGTAAAGGTCCCAGGGCTTTCAGAGTAATGGGAACAGCAGGGTGAAAAATTCCCCAGGATTCAATGCAAAAAAGGACTAATTAGTTTTTAAAATCTTACTGAGACATTAGCCCATTAATCCTGGAAATGTTCTTTAGGTGATAATCCTAACATATAAGGCTGAGATGTAGAGTTGGTTGTTGAGTACTGTTAAGGCACACTAATTTTGTTTTATGTTGCATTCTTGGGATTGATAGACACATGTATATTGTAAGGAGCAAACTATTGCAGCTAAAGGGTGCAAATGCCATGCAAATGCATGAATTCACAGATAATTCAAAAAGTTCTACAAACACAAAAATAAGATTAACACACAAAACACATGCAAAGGAAAAATGCTGCCCTTGAGGATTCTGTAATCACAGAAAATCAAGACATGCTGATACAAAACCTGCTAGAAAAACACAGAAATTAACAAAGAAAAACGTGCAAAGGCAAAAACACTGAAAGTAGAAAAAACCCCACAAGTAAAGAATAGCTACAAACTAGCTCTGCAAATCAGAAGTACTCCAGACCACAAGGAGGAGACAATCATCAACTCATATAGGGGCAGACCCTTATTTAAAGGCATAAACATGATGCTCACAGAGATTAAACATTTAGTATAGCTAACCTTGCCTTTACTTTGTGTCCTTTGGAGTGTATCATGTTTATATTTTGCAATGCGTTTGGTCTACAGATGTTATATAGTCTGATCCCATCAGTTGATGCCTGACTCCTACAAGTGGTCTGGAGCACTTATGTGGAGCTAGTATGCAGCTTTTCTTAAATTGTAGTAGTAATGTATGTGCTTGCAGTGTTTTTTCCACTGTGTTTTTGTTATATGTTTTAGTCTAATTTTGTGTTTGCAGGCCTTTTTCGGCTTGCTGTGAATTCCTGCATTATACAGGGTTTTCAACCCTCAGCCACCGTAGCTAACATCAGTACACAGTGAAGCCTTGAAAAATAAATATAAGATAAACATGCCAGGGCACGATCTCTGATATCATTTAATGGTAAATCGAAAGAGAAACAATGGTAATTTTATTATTTGAAATTATTTCATGTAAATATTTATATAAACATGGGTTTATGGGACAAAGCATAAGGTTAATATTAGATTGTAAGCTGAATTTCTTTGGTCTCAGAAGGGGTTCTCTCAGGGAGTGAACTGCTGACTGATAAATAAATTGCCAGCATGGTTCTCAGTGAGTGTTACTTTTATAGCTCAGATAAAAAGTATAAGGTCGAGAAGCTTTGAGGAATCTCATCATTAGTCCTCTCACAGGCCAGGATTTAATTATCAACACATCCAAATTGTCCATTTCCCCCTTCTCAGCAAATTATTCTGCTCCTGGAGGATCATAACCATCATGCCTTTGGTCTCTTTGCTTGCATGATAAAACAGGAAAACAGGGATGTCCTCTTTATATGTGTTTGCCTCGAGATAGTAACATTGGTTGCATGCAGAATAGGTGCATCTACAGTTTCTGAGTTGTTCGATGGGTGTTTTGGGAAGCTCTAGAAATAGGTTCATGTTTAATTAATCCTCTGAGTGAAAATAGACCCTAATGTGGTAAAACCTTTTTAGTCCTTATGACATAAAAGGAACTTGGAGAGAAATACTGAGCACAGAAGTGACAAGGGTGGCTAAAAAGCTCTTTCAAAAAAAAAAAGAACAAAAAGTAAGTACAAAAAGAAGGACAAAAGAAAAAGGGGGAGAGGGGAGGAGATCTTGGAGTAAACGCAAGGACAGAAGACAGTGTTCACTAACTCAGAGAGAATTGTAATGCAACTGCTTAATGTCTTAATGTTGATCTCACTGACTCTGGAGGGACCTCATTAGCTCAAGACAGAGAACTGTGTTCAGCCATGTCTCACAAGGATATACACAAATTATTGTCAGCTCATGGTCATGACTACAAATGCTACTTGTCCCAGAATCCTATCAACTTCTAAAGCCATTTATTCAGCTTTAATATTTGTGAGAGTTTAGGAAGAGATAACAGCAACAAATAAAAACTGTTTCCACAACCAAGATTGGACCACTAGATTTTAGGCCTTAGATATTACTATTATACGCATGTGTGCTGCAGTACAGTGATAAAATTGTTCCTGTTGAGAACTAAAAATTTAATGGGATGAACACATTATCAATAATGACGATATACTAGTACTTTGAAAACATAAATTCTAATCATATGATAATATTTTTTAAAGGGATGTTATTTAATAGACTGAAAAATGTAACACAGATTGTTATCTATAAAAATTGTTTACAGATAAAGATCTGAAGTATGGTGCTCTTTTAATTTAACCCCACCAGAGTCAGTATTTTTTGGGGACCCCAGCTTCAGTCTATTTTATTTTTTATTTTACATTTAAGGGTTGGTTGACGGGAATTAAAACTTAAATGAAACTACAACCCTACTGCAGTACCCATCACTCTCTGATATAAACCATTACAAACTTGCCTGAAGGTTATTTTCTTTCGTTGTTTTTTGAGTTGAGGGCGAAACCTTTACACCAGTCTCAGGCTGTGCTCCTTATTTGTATGATGATAAAGGTGTGTGATAGTCTTCTCAACAAAAAAAAGAAAAACTGTAAAAAAAAAATAAAAAAAAAAAAAAAAAAAAAAAACAGAAACTGTCCTGGTAACTTTCTGTCAGGACCTTTCCTGTTTTTTATTTAAGGATTCTTCTGTAACAAAAAAATTCATCAAAAACACCATATCCATTTTTTCACAGAATTTTTCTCTAATGTTTTTCTAAGAAAATCACTCTAAACTTACTCTGCTTGCCCATTACTCTAACTTTCCCATTGTCTTTAGTGGAGTTCTCAGAACTCTGTTACTCAAACGGCTGTGATAAATATTTTTGAAAGATCTGTAAAAACATTAAATGTTTTTTTTAGATAAATACAGTACTTCACACGGTCAATTTACAGACATTTCTGTCTCTGTTCTACATAAGCATAATGCTGTCACAACCATGTTTAACTGAGGTAATTCTGTGTTTAGGGTGATGGACACTGCTGTTTTTTTAGGTTTATAACTGAGCAATACTATTTACGTTTTAAACTCATTGAGGATTAGTATGTAAGACGTTTCAACATTGTTTTGTAACTTAACCCTGTTTAAAACATATTTTATGTAATGATTTAATGATCTATATACCAAACATTAATTTAATAGAAATATTGAACATAGCAAAATATTTGTTAACTTACAATAATTAAATCTATTGTAAATATAAATATTTGCAAATGTGACATTATTTGAACGCTTTTTTTTTTGTTTGTTTGTTTGTTTTGGGGATCATTTATTTATTTTTTGTGTTATTTTATTTTGCTAGATTATTATCTTGATTATTCTCTGAGATTTTCATCAGTCATCATTCTGATCGTGAAACCCAAAATAAAAAAAAAATTAATAAACCATTGCATTTTAAAGAGTTAACTTGCAAAAACTAATTTGGCAAGGCGGGTAAGTTTCATATAGCCTAAAACAGTGAATTCCAACAAGAGGCAGGGGATAGCAATACTTGGAGCTACATAAAGATCACAACAGGTTTAGTCAACAGATGGAGCAACAAAAATGAGGGAGATACAAGGCTATGTTTACACAGTTGGGCTGAGGAGACAGGTAGTAAAATTAGGATGGAGCAGAAGGGAGTCAAGCAAGAGAAGTCAAATCACACATGACACCAAGAGGGAAACACCATTTCAAAATTAAACAGGAAATTAGTTTTTTTCTGATTTGAAAAACTTTGCTAAGAAGTTGCTAAGAAAATACAACCTGAAGAAATGAAAAGATCCTTATAAAAACTGAAAAATAGCACTTAACACAGAAGAAGTTGATTAATTCAATAGTGACTTTTTGATTATGTGCATTTATTTTGTGACAAATGCTTCCATAGTCAGTCATGTACATTTAAATTATTTATAAATAAATACATGCAGTTTATTTATGGTAAATATTTATAATTTTAACAGTAAATCTGATCTGCCTACCTCCCAGTCTGAAAATAAGACTACTGCACCCTTTATTTAATTAATATTAACAGAGACTGTTTAATTAAAAACATACCTTAACAATATCTAACTGATATTGATAACTGATGTTGCCAAATGAAATATCTTTGTATCCTGTACAATTTCTATAAAGTTTTTTTTGATATTGTTATTCCTAGATGACAGTAATATTCCCCCTGCTTGGACAAAGCAGATTTCTTATGTCTAGTCAGTTTGCCATCTCAGTTGAAAATATATTGCCATAGTTGTCAATTGAAACCTTAGTTTAAACTGACTAAAACTATAACAAATATTAAGCAGTGTCAGAAAAAAAATGAATGCTTCCTTTTTTTCTCATCCTCCTTCTCTGTTTTGTCATGTCCTAACCCTAAATTTTACGTTCACAAACACCCCAAACCTACTATCAAGTCAATCTTGGACTGTACAAAAGTATGAGTTCTCTCATTAACTTGGAGATATTTTAAACCAAATTATGGAACTAAATGCTGGAGATGCTCACCCAAATAAATAAATTGCAATACAGTGTTGACGTTATTTCTGAATTCTCCAGAAAAAGTGACCCCTTAGTCATAGCAAACTTGAACGGTGTTGACTTGTCTTGCTTAATTTCAGAATAGAATAGAATAGAATTCAACTTTATTGTCATTGCACTGTCGCAAGTACAAGCAACAAAATGTAGTTTGCATC
>JAUZNJ010016665.1:0-17445 GCA_034780135.1 Jordanella pulchra
CAAATTGAAAGATACTGCTGATTTAAGTTTTGAACATTTCCATTTATTTCTGAAGATATTCACTCAGCTATGCAAAAGATGAAGGGGTGCCAATAATGGTGAGCAGGAGTGTATATGTGGTTAAAATTTTTGTATTGCAGTTACTCATTGTAACTTGGAGCAGATTAAAACTGTATGTGCACAATTTCCTTTCAATACATTTCACGTGGGTGTTTAAGCATGTGGTTTTATAATACATAAAAAAATTAAGGTTCATTACCGGTTGTATTTTGAACTTTCTAAAGGTGCCCTATTTTTTTTGTAAAAAAGAGAGGGGGGGCAAAAAGCTCCAGCACGTGAGCTTTAGACAACAGTAAGCATAGGTTATAGTTAAATGTGTATTTGAAGGCAAAGAAATAATTAGGTACTTATTATGTTTCATATGAACAATAAGGTAGCAAAAGTTTACAGTCTGTGAAAGCATGAGTGAAAACTGTTTTACTAAAATGTAACCTCAAGAAAAGAATTTTATGAAGTACACAAATCTTGAACTTACATGTTTGATATGTTTCACTGAAAAAAAGAGGTTGGTATTGCTGAACTTAAATTTCTTTAATAATTAACCTTGCACAGTTCAAAGTTACCATTACACTATAGGGTTTTCGAATACTAGCTGTAAAAATACAAACTCTCATGTATTTATGCTTTTTGATCATCTGAATTTTAAAAAAAGTTTTTTATTTTTCAAAAGAATTTAAAAAGATCCCATTGTGATTTTTTTTAAGTTGAAAATTCTCAAATGTTCTAAAACTGAAATTCATATTTAAGTCATTCTTCAGTATTCCCTTTTATCATAGAAAAAAATGCCTTAAATTGGTTTACTACAATAACAGAGCAAAAATTCATAAGAGATCCATATTAGAAACAATTAATATTTCATTAACTTAAAAATACTTCTGAATGGGTTTATGGCCCTATTTAAAAGTGGCATTGGAAGAATTGTTTATGTGTGTCTCTAGAGAAATAATGCAATTAGATCTTTGGCTTTAGCAACCAAGTGGCAGAAAAACTGAAAATTTATGTTTAGTCAAGTAGCAAATTAAAGCAAATTAATGAGCAGTTACAGTATTAATGCTTTCATGGGGGATGGTTAATAAGAAACTGCATTATCTTGGTCCAGTGCGTATTTGTAAAAAAATGAAATGCTTTATGAATCCATATATAACACATCATATGCATGTGATCTAAGCTAAAAGATCTCTGTTTGCTCATTCTGTATCTGGCGAGCATTCATGTCTGAAGTTAAATGTCCACAAATGTTTAGATCACACAAGATGCATGGTTATGCCATGTATGAACATGGCCTCTGAGGGTGACCCCATTAGATACCACTCTGTGTTTTACCTGCAGAAGTAATCCTTTCCCCTAGACACAAAGGTACCATTGTTGCGGCATGGCGATGGGCCGCACATGCTCTGCTGCCTCCTGCATTCTGGGACCAAAGTACCATCTGTACAAATACACTCAGAGACCTGTTTATAGAACAAAAGAAAACAAGGTTACCTGCAAGCTTGAAAAAAAGTAGGTATAATACATCTCTAATAGATAGAGCTTTATAAACAAAAACATGCAGAAAAAAACAACAAATCTAGCTCTAACCTCTGGAGTTAAAGAAAATATATTTACAGTGTGAAAGATAAATATGTTACACATTTGAGTTATCTCGAATAACAGAACATTTGCATTTAAAAAAAGAAAATCGAAGAGTACTGTATAGTAAATACATGGTCACTTAGATCTGAATTTTAGAAGCTTGTTTGAGATAAGTGTATTACTTCAGAGGACTTGGCTAAAGCCCTCATTGTCAATTAATTTCCTGATGTAAAATGTGTTTCAAATTCCATCATGGCGATTTATTATTGACTACCAGGAAGTCTCTTATGAGGTCTGTGGATCAGGGGCAGGACAGGGGCAGGTCATGAAGTTGGCTACACAATGCTGATTGGCCGAGTGCTTGGCCAATAAATTGCGGAGACAGTGCTTTGAGATGATGTGTATTGTGAGCTGCTTGGCTCAATAAAGTCTTTCCGCAAGAAGGAAGTATGGTCAGACATCACTGCTGTCTCCGCATCGAGGTCCTGAATTTTGCATGCCAAACAGGAAAAGCCGTGTGCCACACAGAAAAAATAGTCCCAGTAAATTTCAGAATAAAATCAACCCACCAACCTAAAATAACTTGACGATCAAAAACAACAAGGCAAAACAGAAACAGAGGCGCTATCAGTGAAGGAAAAGGGATATTCAAGTACACCGGTAATGAGCGTGAACCCACGTTAACTTTTTTTTTTTTTTTTTAAAGACCATTTCTGTGGCCACGGCAGGGACAGTCTGGTTGCAGCATTCAGTGTCAATGACTTTCCGTAGCAACCTCGGACCACAGCTGAACAACAGCTGCATCGTGATCAGTGTGACCTGGCATAATGACGGATTTAGGCAAATATATCCTCTTAATTTGTAAAATCTATTTGTTTTTTTATAAATGACCACACTGCACCCTGAAAATCAACTAAATAGCAAACATTCAACAGTTATTGTGTAGGCCTACACGGTACGCTGTAGCAAGGACCGTTCAGACTTCTACATTGGAGAAACAAATCAACACGAAGAAAGATTTGGTGATACACTTGAACCTTAACAGGAAAGGACAGTTTTTACATTCATTATGTACAGAAAGGACAGATGGTTTGAAACAATAATGAAGGAAGCCATTTTTGTCAAAACAGAAGAAAAGTAACATTTTTTGTAAGATTTTTTAGAAGTGACCATGCAAGGTCAGTATCAAAACAGCATATACCATATACATCATTTGAGTACCTAAAGTGTAGTAGAGAACGTACTATCCTAAATATGAAGTGGTTCTATAAAAAAAATACTGATAATTAAAAAAATAAGTAATCGTCACTACATAGAGCCCGTTTTAAAATTAATATCTTCATAGTTATAAACTTGCATCTTACTTAACCTAAAATATATTTTATTAAATTAAATACAAGCACAAAACTGGACACGTCCAGTTGCCTAAACTCAACTTTCCTAGCTTGACCATGACCCGGATGACTGAGAACCTTCAGCGATATTTTGTAAGGTATTTTGCAATGAAGTCAAAGTAATAAATCTAAGATTTCTTTTGAACAGAAATCTGTTAAGCACTAATTGTAATAGACCAGCCTCTGTTTTATAAACATGTATATTCCGCCCTTCAGTTACTCTAACAAGGCCTGTAAAAGCTATAAATTCAGTTCAGAAAATGTAATGAAAAACAGTTTACAGAAAAAAAGCAGTTTGAGTGCAACTGTATTCCTCCAGAGAATCCTATAGAAAATTTGAGACGTTGCTGCCTTCGCAAAACACGCTGCCATAATAACATTTCCAGTGAAAGGTGAAAATTGCATAAGGCATCCAATTACAAAAAGCTTTTGATGAAAGCCATTTCGAGCTGGCACTTAAATATGTGCGGGGTCATTTAATCAAAATGTTAGAGGAAGCAGGCACTCCTCCTTTCTGCTCATCTTCCGTAAGAAATATTAATTGCTGTGGGAGACTTTAGAAGGAAGCCATTTGATCCTGTTTCGGGGGACTATTAATTTCTTCTTACCCTAACCCTAATTTCTAAGTGTCGTTTTTGTTTATGCCCCACAGAGATAAGGCAAATAGAGGGAATAAAGTCCTTACATGTCCATCTGCAGTGCAGTTTTGTTCCTCCATACATGAATATGACCAGCAGCTGATGTCACCGCCAGAGTCGGGACAGTGACAAAGCAATTCTTTAGGGGTTTCTCTACATGCGCTGCCATTTCCACATGGATTTGGGTCACATGGGGCTTTCCTCTGTTCACATGGAGGGCCTGTAAAAGGAACAACAAAAGATTATTACAAGTTCATGCAGGTTGTGAATGTAAGGAAAACACAATGTGAAACACCAAGAGAAAAAAAAAACATACATTTTACAGAAAAGGTGACATTTTTCTATGGTCTGAGAAGACTAGGGCCTCTAATTCAAATTTAAAGAGTTCAAAAATGTTTGAACTATTTTACAAGCTATATGTTTTTCAAAAATGTATATTAATTTTTTTAATATTGTACATGTTTATCAAATGAAAAAAAGGTCTGTGACTACCCATGTTAGAAAAGAATTAACCCATGACCATAGAGACAATAACCAGAAGGGTCAGCAGTCTCAGCAGAGAATCACAGACATCCCTTTCCACAGAAACCTCCTCCAGCTCTGCTGGGGGAAGCCTGAAGCTAGCTTAGAGACATAGTCCTTCCAGCGCGGCCATGTTGGACTTTGACAGGGCTGCCCTCTGTTACTGGTCCTGTTCTTAACCTTTATGGACAGGATTTCTAGGCACAGCAAAAGGCTGGAGGAGGTCTGGTTTTGGGACTAGCAGATCTTGCCCTTGTTTTTTGTGAATGATGTGGTTCTTTTGGCTCCCTCCTGCCAAGACAAGACAAGACAGTATGCACTGGGGAAGTTTGCAGCAGGGCGTGAAGCGGCTAGGATGAGAATTAGCTCCTACGAGGCCATGGTTCTTGACAGGAAAAAGGTGATTTGTTCCCTTCAGGTTCAAAGAGAGTTCCTGCATCAAGTGGAGGAGTTCAAGTATCTAAATTATATTTAAATAATGTTTATTACTGTTCAGATTTCCTTAATTGTTATTCTACTTTTAGGTCTCTTTAACCACCTAATTTCATTTGAATAAGTCAGCGTTCAACATCGTTTTATACCAGCATATAAACTCAGCATTTTCTTCAAAAAATTAATTTTACAAATTTTACCTATTGTAGCTTAACCAGGTACAAGGCAATGGGCAGTGATGTTATGTATAAAAGACAAAATTAGACTAAATTCGCTGCAGTTTCAAGGTGAATAAAATTTCATGTTATTCCCTTCTGAGAGTTTTCATTTTTTTGTGCTCATCACATGGTGCCTGCACATTTATCTTTCCAGTGACTCTTCCTTTGCAGATTTGCTTTAATCCCCTTGGTAATACAAGTACTCATGTCCCAGAGGCTCCTTGCTTCCTCCTCTGTGGGCATCAATCTTAATGTACACAACTTTAGAATGTGCTTTTGCATCACCTCCTTTTTACAAGTTTCTAGATCTGGTTCACTTTAAGGCAAATATTTATACTCATATTTTCTTAAGACATACAATAAGTATAGAAGTTACTGCCTAATTTTTGTAGTAGTAATCAAGCTATAGGCATTTTTAACACTCATATTATTGAACATATGTAAACTCACAGAGTCACTCTGAATAGTTTAATAAGGGTAATAATAGCACTGTGCACATTAAAAAGGTCTCCATTTGATAATTCTCCCATTAAGTTAATCACCACTTAATGATTATTGCCCCATAAATGTGGTAATACCTTTGCAACAAATACTCTAGAGGTAGTGCAAAGGAAAGACCAATCAAAAGAAAATCTTATTTGAAACGTCCCATGAGTTTAACTCATTATTCTGTGCACATAGGCTTTGGCCTGTGAGGGCACCTAGCAATGGAGCAGCCACTAAATTTCAGTTGATTAATGAGCCAACAGCTACGGAGAAGTGGAGCAAACACAAGGTTCGCAGAACTCCCAGGAAGCTGATGGGACAGCAGGACACCATGACAATACAAGCACTTTTAGCATTGTTTACTTAAAGGGACATGATGTACGTTTTTACTGAAACATATCTTTAAAATAGTCTTTTTATTTGCCCACTTATGACTAAAACATCGTTTGATGAGCAGACTGACACCTCAGTAATTTACACTGATACATCTATAAGCCTGTAGCCTATTTTGCTGAATATCCTTGGGGTCAGAAGTTCCTGTGAAGTTCTGTAGATGTGACGTTAAATGGGTCCAACCTAGCAAATAACCGAGGAGTTACATTCAAGGTAGATTTTGTGGATACTTAAAAATGACCAGCATCCAGCAGATACCAATGGCAACTGTAGATAAGGTGAAAAAGTACAATAAAAACCTTGTGAAGTTTGAGTGGGCACTTCTAGAACAAGAAGGAGAGGACTATAGCTCTGTGTTTTGGCCACTGGTGGCAGTGTCATTAGAAAACTTTGTAACGCCTCCTTAAAAGTAAAAGATCAATTAAAGCTCATTTGATAAGAGGTAAAATATATTTAAAAGAAGATAAGACGTCAAACAAAAGGTAAATTGTAACAAAAAATATCTGTCATAAATTTTATAAATTGTTTGAGTAAAATTATTACTAAAGCCACAAAAGATCATTTAACTGTTTAACTGTTTAAAAAAGAATGTACTTTTGTAAATTGATTTCACATTTTTAAACAGCCCACATTTCTCAAATGGTTTCAATTCTCTGTATGCAAAAAAAAAAGGAAAAAAATAGAATAAAATAAATTAAATGTTTTTCTTTTTGCAGTAAAATTAACTTTCCAACTCTGAAGTCATTCATTAGCTGACATTTTCTATGGGGAACTCTGACAGAGAAATCTCAGTTCTTATTTAACTTCTTTGAGCAATTTTTTAGTTCAAACCAAGGCTCCTCCTTTAAGCTATCCTCTATCCCCCCTATAACTCAAGCCGTGACAGACAGAGAGCTACCAGTACATATCTTCACCTCAGGATTTGCCTTGACAAAATAATAATTACAAAAAAAGGACAAAAGGGTGACATTTTTTATCTGCACTACAGTCATAATCAACTCTTTATAAGAAAGAATGCCAGAGATTACCTTCTCTGAGCAACCTTGAAACCACATTTTTGAAATAATAAGCTAAAAGCAAGGGTTGAACTCAGAAGGCAAAACTTTTACACCTTAAAAATGCTGCTTAGTAAAGTGTGCTGCTAACAAAATCATTAATCAATATAGGTTTTAACATTTAGGGTGGCTTGAAAAATATTTGTGTCAGCCCAAGTGCTTGTGATATTTATTAACCTAACTGTGTTTTGCATACAAATCTCTTTTAAAATTGAAGCAGCAATAACCTGAAATCTATGAGGCCGGCAGAACATTATTGACATTTAATTTTCATACATGAGCATTAAAGACATTTTTACATTGACAACATCATAGCCGTTATAGACTTTATAAATATTTTATACTGAAGTGAGTTTAGCATAAATTAGTGATTAAATGATCACAGTATATTGAAATAAAATAAAATAGCTGTTAATCATTTTTTGCAACATCCCCCAAGCATAACTCCATAAAGAGAAAACATTTATGATGAGCTTTAGTTGTCAAGCTTTACAAGGTGAATGCTGTAGGATATTGTGTTTAAAGTGCATTATTTTGATGTGGATGATGGTAAAAAGTTATAGAAGTGCCATAGTATACCAAAAATAAGTAGAAAATGTAGCCCTTACCTGAAAATCCAGGTTTACAAATGCATTTAAAGGAAGCTGGAGATAGTGGAACACATGTCCCATTTTCACAAATTCTCTCACAGTTGGTTTTCCCAATGATTTCAGAGCAGTTCACTCCTATAGCAAATAACACACAAACCTATGATTAAAAAGAAACCATTAACTGAGGTTTTCTTGTAAAAAGAAAGTAGTATTTATTTTTTAGTTTTAAAGGTGTTTCATATCATAAAACAGACTAACTGAATATTGGAGCATTAAATCTGATCGTTTCTCCGTCCACAATAGAAAAGATAAAAGATCCCTAGTGCCACATCTAGTTAAGTAGAACTGAGGTGCAGGAAATGACGCTAAGGAAATAAATTCTGCCTGGAGTCCTTCAATTCAAATATACTTTATTGATCCCCAAGTGCAAGTTCAGACACTCGGCCTTGCATCGCACCACAGTCAGAATCTGATAACTAAAAAATAAAATTGTCTTATATGCTGCAAGTACCTGCAGGATCATGCACTGGGTATTTGTAAATGTGTTTTACTAATGTTTTCAAATAGAAAACATTAGTAAAACAGAAAGAAAAAAATAGTTAATATATTGAGTTTGATTTGATAATGTACAGAGTAATAAAAAGAGAAACTTTATATTGTATAGTTTTTTCAAATACCAATGATAAACTTAAGTTGATATATTTAGGATACTTTAAGAACACAGACATTGGTCCTTACCTGTAAAATGAGGTGGACATAAGCATTTATAGGTTCTGTCCTTTGGGTCTGTGGATCCATTGCTCAGGCAGACTCCTTTGTTTTGACAAGGATTATCCAAGCATGCATCAAACCTTTCACAGAACCTCCCAAAGTAGTGGTGGTGGCATTGACAGTGGTATGCTCCTTTGTAAAAATCTGTCTGACAAATTCCATTTCCCGAACAAAGTCTAAGAAAAGGAGAGGCCCGACAGAGTTGTGTTTTAACAGTCACATTCAGCCTTAAACCAAGCTTACATAGCTGTGAATCTCCTTTGTGAAGTGCAATAAAGTAATGATGACCTGGGGTAATCCACTTGGCCTCAACATGTTCACTTTGCTTTATTTCGTGTGGGAAAACAAACTGATTCTTTAAATCTGCATTTGTAATGCATCTTTCAAAGTCCTGTCTTGACACATTGAGGAGTCTGATGCCATACGACTTGAGTGTTTCATCAGCATACATCAGCAGTTTGTCTCCATGTTGTAGCTGAAGGGGGCATAGCTGGGGAAAGTTGAAAGGCTGGTTCCACACTTGGCCTTCCCCTGGAGAACCCCAGCATTCAAAATCACTCTTACAGAGGTTTCCAATCAAAGTCCAATTCATTTGGATTGTGTGTTTATTAAGGTGCCACTCAAGCGGTCCTTGTCTGTTGCAAACTGTTTGGCACTTGGCAATGTGGACAGCTGCAAGAATAACACTCGAGCAGAAAAAAGACACCCACATTTTTTCCTTCAGTTGCAATTAATGCCCAATCAGTCTAAAAAAAATTGAAAGGAACTGTATTAGTTTAATGGATGACATAAATGGACGACTTTGTGTCTCCTGCTTCTTCATTACACAGGCATAGCACCAACCTGAGAAAAATAAAGAAAATGTATATTATTCATTCTATATTATATTAATATTTTTTGAAAAATAGAAATCTTGAAACTCTGCAATATCTCTCTAATGCTGTTAAAACAACTGACACAACATAATCTGAAGGTTGTTCCGTAACACCAGACTTGCATCATCATGTCTCGAAGGAATTGTCATAATCATATGCAGTGATGCTGACCACCAAGTGTGTCACAGCATTCTCAGCATCCCTGAGGTTTCTACGACTGACAATGTCACAAAATATTCTCCTATGCTGGTCCCTGATACCTTAGTGTCGGGCAGTGAGATGAGTTAAAGCAGACAGCATTGTCTTTCTCCCTCAGGCCCTTTTTCTATGTGTGCTCCAGAGAAAAACAACAAAGTAGCAAAGGCTTGCTGCAAGAAAAACTCTGTCCCTTGATCAGCTTAAAAAGGCAGATATGAATAACTAACTTTTTAATAGAGGACTGATAAACTAAACAAGATTGCAAGTATTGTTAAAGGAGCTCAGTGGGGACATAATTTATGAGATAAGGGTGACTATTGTGTTTCACAGAACAAATATGTACCTCATGTATGAGGAGAAAAAAAAATCTAATTATCTTTCCATAACATGTAGAATTTGTTAAGTATTTGGAGATTATTTATTATAAGTATAAGCAAGATGAAATGCGTTTTGATCAATTTGTGATCAATTTTTAATTTAACTTATTTAAAGCACACTTCCAAAAAAATAGAACAACTCTCGAATATGAAATACTTCATTGGGGTTGATAGATCGTAAGAGCTGTATTTCCTCAGATCAGCACAGTACTTTATGTTCCATTTCTTAAGAACTGTAACTTGACTCTTTTTTCATTGTTATAACCATTGCTATTTCCCTATCTGCAGGCTTCTTGTTTCAATGAAAAAGGCGCAAAAATCCCACTTTTCGGTATTGTGAAGCCCCAAAGGGATATGTCAAGGACTTATGGCACATTATTATCATGGGTCGAAAAACACATGCTACCGATGAAGACCAACATCTGCCTATTCAGACTTGCATTCAATGGATGTAGATCTAATGAGCATAACTCAGGGATTGGTGTAGAATCAAAAACAAAATACAAGCAAATATCTACTGTCACCACATGCTCATCCTGGAGAATTGTGTCCTGCAAAGTCAATGACTCGATGCAATAGGTTTTCCTTATGGTGCGTTCACATCAAAAGTAAAAACTGCAAAATTTTGCCAGTTTCATCTGCTTTTGCTCGCCTTGAAATCCACCTGGCCAGTGAAAGCAATCGACACAGCAAACAAATTCACAGGGGCAAAGGCTCCACTATGTCTGCTGGTTGCCTGTTTCACCTAAACATAGTTGACAAGGATTTTATGTAGGAAGTCGCATTTTTTTTAACCGTTGACAGCCGAACAAAGCTGTTGGTGTCAACGCCCATGGATTTAAGCACCTTTTACCGATCTGACTGTATGATCTGATTGTCTCTGTGTGCTTTGAGATGATGTGTATTGTGAATTGGCACAGTAAAAATAAACTGATTTCAACTAAATATAATTCATTCTGATCACAGTACTTGTGATCACAATTAGATTCTCAAGAGAAAGTTTAAATGTCTAGCTGCCAAGTCCTCTACCTCTGACAGAGGCCCAATCCCCTTAAAACCAGTCTACTCAACTAAGCTATCCAAGATTTCATTTGTTCATAAACAGGGTCACCCAGACAAACCTAGAGTAGTAATAAAAAACTGTGAACTTTCTTATTCTGAATGCATAAGAATGCAAACGCAGCCCATTCCTTTCGGTCTCTGCCACCTTCTCTCCCTTTTCTCTCTCCTCTCCAACCTGTTATGATCTTTTGTTAAATAAATCACATTTTAAAAGTTATCCCATACGATGCTTCCTTTTGATTTGTTTTGGTTCTAGAGCCATACTATGACAACATTCTACTGATGACGATTTATTAAAGTCTTCAACAGACATGACTAAATTCTTATTCACAAAACAGTGTTTTAAAATTTTAAGTAAACTACTGACAATCTGTGCGACACAAAACAACCAACCAACCTGAACCTCCCCTCTAACTGATCCCTCTAACCATATGATCTCACACTACTGTTTTTGAGCACATGAATCCCAAAGGGGAGACACACTGAGGCCTAAAGGGGAATCAGTTCAGATCAGCTAGACTAAATTGCACAAACTAGTTAACAATCAACACTTACCACGGTACTCATCAGATGAAATGAAAGCAAACAACAAACAAGAGAAAAAGAAAAAACATTCCCCAAAACTAAACTTAAGATTGCCACACTAGCTTCCCAATTACATTTACAAAAGATGCTTTTTAATAAACAAAAAATTGTCACGCAAAAATTTGAACGAGCCCCTAATATGTTATGGTCTGGCACTTGAACCATAACAAATCAAAGGGAAGCAATGCATGAGATACATAAAATGGGATTTATTTAGCAAAAAAAATACAACTAGTTGGAGAACAGAAGGAGAAAGGGGTGAGGAAGGCAGAAAGAAAGAAAGGAAAGGTTAGTGAGAAAGAATGATGCATCTTAAGCTGGATCTGATCGTTCTGGAGACACTGGCCAGCTGCCTCCACGTCCAATCAGCACCAATTCCAAGCTCTAGAATAGGGATGTTAAAAACCCAGAGAAAAGGCCTTGGACCGTAACATTTAATAAAAGGAAATTAAATATTAGCTATTTTAAATATTTGAGCTGCTAAACTCTGATGAGCTCAGTTTAAGGGGAAATTGGACAATTCATATCTCTTGCTGTCTCCTTCTTAATCTGTAATTTCTAAGACATGACTGTGAATAGTTTTTACTTCCCTTCAGTATTTGAGACTGTCTCAACCCAACTTCGATTACCTAATGAATGGAATTCAGATCCTAAAGTGCATTATTAAATCTTTAGTTAAGAGTTGTTGATTTATTTTAAATAAGAATCCCAATAAGTACATTCCTGTGCAGTAATGTCAACAGATATGGAACAGTGAGCCTTTATTTGATAAAACAATAGCCAAAAGAATTTAGGGAAATTTAGAAGGCCATTGACCAATGAGGATTTAACCGAGGGCATTTGACCCAAGTGATTTATTTGTTTATTTTGGAGTAAGAAGGTCCAAAGAAAGATTATGGAAGATGGGTCAACTAATATTGCGCAGTGTTCTGCAATTCATAATTTAAAGTTCAACATTAAAATTACTGCGTCAGTCACATTGGTGACCGGAAAGTAGTAGATCAAGGGATAATTGTATATTCTCAATTGTCTGATAACTAGAGAGACACAAGAAAGATGCAGAAAATTATCACATCAAACTGTCGGGTGGTGTGTCAGTAGCTGTCTCTTACATGAGATAAAGTTGGTTCCAATAGCTATAATCCTACTTCAAAGGGAAAAGGAGTGATCAAAAACATTAATCAGCATATTTTCTATAACTTAAAGTCTGTTTGTGGCATAAAAGGATTAGCCTGGCACCTCAAATATGAATATTAGCTTAATTAAGGTAATTGTTTAAACAGAGAAACTCATTGTGGAAAGAAAGAATACAAAAACATTTGCTAAACCATAGGTAAAAAAATGAAAAATATCTGCAGAGCTACAGGTGTCACCTTATCAACAAAACAAATACAGAAGATACAAGTTAATCCACACCTTGCTCTTTCTAAAAACATTTTGCCACCTTACAACCAGATGAAAAACCTTGTTCTTTTATTTTTCTTTGGAAGTAGCAAAAGTTTGGCTCTTTAAGTTGTCAGTGTTCAGCACAGAGACAGCAATGAAGATAGGGCCAAGTGAATGGAGTGCATATGGAAGTTACAGCACAATGGCACTACAGCACAAAATGGGGACACGCAGGTGTAAGTTGGGATAAACATCCCTGAGATAAATAGTAAAATCCCTCTTGGATATGGTAATTTCTCATTATCGTCAGCTTCATTCGGAACTTTTTAAACCCTGACAGCTGCGCTAACTGGATTCTGGTGCTGTTTGCTGTGGGAAAATGAGCATATGATACTCTTTTTTTTTTCCTGCTATGGAACTAGGAATGACTTTACAGAGATTTACATTGATACTGTAGTTTGGAGGAAAAAAAATAGAATATTTAATTCCAACTGAATTAATTTGGTGCTTCTTCTGCCTTGGGTGTTTCAAAGACCACAAATAATATTAATATAATACGTTTTGGGAAATGGCTTTTAGTTTTTAGAACCATTTACCATCATCATGACAAATAGCAAAGTTTTATATCAAAAATACTATATATTTATACACTATGTATCTTACCTCAATCAATGAAGTCTCGTTCCAAAAACGACACATTTAAAGCAACTTGATCATAGCTGATTCTCTTGTTTATACAAGTGTACACCAATATCTGACCCCACAGCTGTAACATAAGAGTTAAAATTCCTTAATTAAGTGGCTCAAGCAGGAAGGGTTAAATCTCATTTGCTTTATTAGCCTTCAGATTTGCCTATCAGCATATATACACTCCTGATCAAAATCTTAAGACCAGTCAAAAAATTGCAAGAATTTGCATTTTGCACTATTGGATCTTAAGAAGGTTCTAAATAGAGCTTTACAGTGTTAAAAGAAGAAATCAGAGTAAGAGACAAAACTTTTTGAGCAGGGAATTCATTGAAAACTTCATTTATACTGAAACATGATTTTTTCAGCTGATCAAAAGTTTAAGACCATAGCTCAAAAAAAAAAAAAAACCAGCCCCCTCAAAACAGAAATCAAAGTGTCAAAAAAAGGACTCAGTAATGAGTAGCTCCAGAACTCTTGTTGATGACTTCAAACAATCGTTTAGGCATGCTTGATGCCAGTGTTTCCAGTAGGCTAGTGGGAACATTGCTCCAAGTGTTGAAGAAGGCTTCACGAAGGGCATCATTGTCCTGTTGAAAAATCCAATCATTACCACACAGACGAGGGCCCTTAGTCATGAGGGATGCCCACCGCAACATCTCCACATAGCCAGCTGCTGTTTGACGCCCCTGCACAACCTGAAGCTCCATTGTTCCATTGAAGGGAAACGCACCCAAATCATGATGGCGCCCCCACCACTGTGCCGTGTAGAAAACATCTCAGGTGGGATCTCCCTGTCATGCCAGTAACGTTGGAAGCCATCAAGGTAAAATTTTTTCTCATCAGAGAAGACAACTTTCTTCCGTCTTTCAATACCCCATGTTTGGTGCACCCTTGCAAAGTCCAAATGGGCAATTCTGTGGCGTTGAAGAAGACGTGGCCTTTGAAGACGTTTTTTGTTTCTGAAGCCCTTCTCTCGCAGATGCCATCTGATGGTTATTGGGCTGCAGTCAGTACCAGTAATGGCCTTAATTTGGGTAGAGGATCATCCCGTGTCTTGACAGACAGCCAATCGGATCCTGCGGCTCAGAGCTGGTGAATTTTTTGGGGGGTCTACCACTTTCCTTTTTTATTCCATAACCCTCAGGATCATTTAAAAAATGCAAAATGACTGTCTTACTGAGTCCAACCTCAGCAGCGATGGCACGTTGTGAGAGGCCTTGCTTATGCAGCTCAACAATCCTACCACGTTCAAAGTTCGTGAGCTTTTTTGCTTTTGCCATCAGGAGGTCTTGACAGTGTAAAGACTTCACAGAAAATGACATGGAATCCAGATTTTTGCACAGTTTTTGGCTTTTAAAGACTATGGTTTCAAACTTTTGATTAGCTAAAAAACTCATGTTTGAGTGTAAATGCAGTTTTCAGAAAATTCCCTGCTCAAATGTTCTAGAGTCTTTCACTGATTTTTCCTTTTAAATTTGTGAAACTCTGCTTAGAACCTTCTTATGATTCAATGGTGCAAAATGCTAATCCTTGCAATATTTGTAGTGGTCTTAAGATTTTGATTAGGAGTGTATTATATTAATATATTATCATATTAGCTAATATATTAGCATATCAGCCTCTGGTGGCACTGAGGAACCACTGGAAGACTGTTTGGCATCAGTTGTGTTTCCAGGGTAGCTCAATTAATTTTTCCAAAACAGTAATAATGCTGATGAGCATTAAGAGCTTGAACCTTTCAAACACCACCCGATATCAATTCACAAGCTTCAAATGAGAATTCCTATAGTGGTAGACAGCACACTAGGGGCACTAAAAAGCATTATTACAGATCCGTACATCCATCAGCTTCAGGGTTTTAAAGCTATCACTGCTCCCAACAAATTTTGTGTTAATTTTACTGCCTTTATTTGCATTGTTCTTTAGTTGTCTTTAAATAGTTTAAGAGTTTTTTTATAAGCACATATACATGTACATTCTTTTTAATCCAACCATTTGCATCTTTCTTTGAATCTGAGAAATGTATACTTAATAACTGTACAGTATATTTTCTTATGCACTGAAATGACCCTGTTTTTAGATTCTTTATGCTGAAATCTGATGGAATCTTTATGCCTCAATACGGTGGAAACTTTGTTGCTGGTACACCTGAATTTCCCCCAGCTAAAGGTTATATTGTATATTAACATAATACCTCATATAATGTTTAACCATGGGTTAAATTAGCTTAGAGAAAACAGTAGCACATTTACGCATGTGTAACTTCCCCTTTGTTGCGTGCAATTTTTTTTTCTTTGAGGCAGTACCTTTATCAGTTACTAACCCCTGTAGTATACTGAAGTTAACTCCCTATTTATTCAGTGTTCTGGAAAAGAACCACACTAAGGCAAAGCTGTATGCTGCTGTGTTTGTAGCTTTTGAAAAGTGCTGTTGGGAATTGTATTATATACACTCATTGCCATGCAAAGCTATAAGAGGCCCACATAAGAAAAAAAAACCAAAACAGAGCAATGTGGTAATAGATATCAAAATCATGGGTATGCATTTCACCAGCAAACCAGAAATTAACTTCATGTGTTTACTAATGTAGAGCATATTTAAATGAATGAATTAAGGTTTTACTCTATTCACTCATTCATTTCCTAAAATTTTCTGTCACAAATGGTCAATTCAGATACTTCTTAAATCAAACCATTTTATAAAGTCTCTGTTTTTTTGCAATCTCTTTTCACATTACTTTTCACATTATAAATCAGAGTTAATAAAATATAGTTATCTAAACAATATGATAATTTCTTATTTATAGCGCAGAAAAAAAAGTGGATGGTAGGGGTACAGAGTACATCACAATTTCTTGCATAGGGCTGGAAGACTTGAAACTTGTCAGGGTGAAAGACCCCCGTCTAATGCTTGAAGCAGTAACAATCAGCATGTACACTTCATAACCAAATCACAGAGCATTGAAATATGGTACCCTGGTCTAATAAATCATATTTTCTTTTATTTTATGCAAATTGCTGGGTGCTTGTGTGCTTCTTACCAAGGTATCTCATAGCAGCAGGATTCACAATGGGAAAATAGCAAATCACAGGGGCATTGTAATGTCTTGGGCAAAAATATATAGTATTATTTAAAAGAACAGAGATGATTTCTGTTAGGGTCTTATGCAAATCGGTTGCAACAGGTCTAAAATCCTTGCAGGTATGTGCACCATTAGTATCCCTCACAGTGTAAGATGATGTTTATCACCTTGAGCAGTGGGAGAAAAGCATCTCAATCACACTCCCTGTAAATTCCCAAAGTTTCTTAAGGGGTTCTTATGTTTTTGTAAATTTGACCATAATGCCTATTTCTGTACAGTACCTTAAAGAACATCATTGATCTGGTAAGTTTTATTGTGAGACTTTAAAGGACTTTTAATCACCTCTGGTTGGTTAAAGTAACCCTGGACTGCCTCAACATGAATAAAAGCCGGCTAAGGCCCGAGGCCAAAGGGACAGCGTTAAACAACAGCTTAACTATAGCATTACATTCATCCGACGCGTCTGCCTGCTCCCATTCTGAGAACGCTAGACCCAGGATTTACTACACGTAATCTGACATCCAGGGTACGCAGATGGACCATCTGCCATAATAAACGGTGTAAACTACGTCTGAACTGTTCAAACTCAATTACACTGGTAAATTAACTCTGCAAGGGTACATGCTCACCATTATCCACGGAAGCTTTCGGTTCGGGTATGGAGGCTTCTTACATAGTTTGGAGAGTTGTTTTTCCGCTTATAGGCTGCGAAAATGCGTTTCTTGGTGGGAAATGAGCTCAATCTGCGTCCCCGCGCACGCGCACAAAGACACTTATTCCCAAACAAAATGTGATCAGGTCTAATACTGAGGTGCTGGGAAGGCGCACACTCTGTCACAGGACTGTAGCCTCCTGCGCGCGGGGCGGGGACCGCCCGCAGCCTGCTTGATTGATTATTTAATCAGGCTTAACCAGAGATTCATCAGCCGAGCCCAGTTATTATCCTCTGTCAATACCTGAACTTATTACAGTACATAAAAGTGACAGACAGACAGACAGACAGACAGACAGATAGATAGATAGATAGATAGATAGATAGATAGATAGATAGATAGATAG
>JAUZNJ010016676.1:0-17444 GCA_034780135.1 Jordanella pulchra
TAATCAGGTTTTCTTCTGTCCTTCCATAAGACTCCTAGCTTAAAAATTTTCAAGGTGCCCTATAAAGGGTTCAAATGGTGGGAACATCCTTGGCTGTGATTTGATTGGCTCAAACAAAAAAGTATTATCTCTTAATAAAGTATAATTGAGTTGAGTTAACAAAGGTTCAATGATGGATTATTGATACCAAAACAACCTCAAACAACTTGATTAAACAGGGACACAGTGAGATGGTTTGAAGAAGAAGGCAGCAAGAAAATGTCTGTTTTTTTTCCTAGAGACAAATAAACAACTGATCCTCAATCTTGGATCTGTTTCTTGTATTCAAAATGTTTAATGGTATGAAACTTTTAGAAAAAAATAAACCACCCCAAGGCTTCTGACATCTCATGCTGACGAACAAATACCAATAAATGTAGAGCAACATAATTAAATTTTGATAATAATTAGCTGCCCTAGGCTAGGATGGACATTAAAAAGTTCTATAGAGGAAGCAAATAATATAGGGGGAGGGGTGGGAGGGGCTGTGTAGCTCTACTGTGGAAGTGGACTGGCAGGGAGCTGCAAACACTGGATAATTAATTATGGAGGCTGATGAGATGCTGAGGTGAAGATAGGAGAGAGTGAGATGGGAAAGGAGGTGCAGGGTTAGGAGCATGTTTGGTGTAAAATATTAATCACTTGAGTATACAGGGTCACCCCACAGCTAATGGAGGCCATATTGGTGAGGAGCAGATGTGATGAGCATACAACTGTTTTCCTCTAATGGCTTATTATGGGTATGTTGTGGTATTCATATTTTAGTTAAAGTGAGCAAACAGAATGTATGTACATTAAAGTAAACTAAATTCTAAAAGCTCTCTCCATCGGACACTCCTGTTTACTCTTCAGTTATGCTTTGGTGCAGTCAGCACAGTGTGACAGGGAAGTAAATAAGGTGGACGAAGAAGAAATTGTGATTTTGGACTCATGACAGTTTTAAGTCTGCTGTGTTTCTTTACAAAAACCTAGATAGTTGCAGTCTTCTAAGAGTGACACATACAGCTAATTAACGTTCATCCTAATAAGATCCGCTGTTGTTCTTGCATGTAATTGTTATGCACAATGCAAGCTTCTTGTCACAGTTTACTGTTGTGATTAATACATTTGACATTTGCAAAATTGCTCATAGTCAAAACAGCTTCCCGGCTGAGTTAGGGAGCTTATATTGGTTGGCATTTAAATAAAGTGCTCTTTAATTTACACGGTTTTACCTGCCCTCAAGGCACTAGAGAAGGACAAAAAACACGGTCTTATGATTTTCCGAGGCAGGCTCCCCTGAGACAGTCAGGTCAGAGGGGGTTTGTGAGTCTAATGCTTGTCCATTTAGCAGCCTTTGAAGTAATTTCTAAAAGCCAGTATAATGTTATTAGAATCTTGCATTGATTCTACAATAATTAAGTCTAAAATTATACTCTCATACACCTCAATCAAATTAAGCTTAGGAAAGATTTTAGTATTGATCAGATAGGAACAGAATTTACATCTTCTGAGCTCACTGTTACTAGAAATGACTGATCGAGCTGGATTTTTGTCAGTCATAAACCTGTTATTTCAAACAGTGATCAATTCAGTATACATGAAGGGGAATATGTCCATGTAGTTTTGAAACTAGGGAAAACTGAAAACTATACATGAAACTATTTGTTCCTAATATTTCACTGATTGTTTTTTTTTTTTAATAATGACAATGTACACACTTTTTAGGGGTAGAGAGATTTAAAGTACTTTGGTTGAAATCTCCTGGTTTGGTTCAATTTTAAGCCTTTCAGGATGCCACTTAAAGGCTGACTGGATGTTTGATTGTATTTATTTTTTTTTACTGATAAAAGATAAGAAGGTTCACAAACATAAATCAATAATTTTAAATTATGGCTAAAAATAAACTTCATTCATTTGTTTTTTGTAATTATTAATATTATTGAAATAGGCCTGTAAAAACATTTGGGAATATAAAACGGTTTTTCATTTTTGAGTAGCTTTGAAATTCAGTTTTTTAGTGAAAAGGTTTTAGGTCAGACACACCTCAAATTGTGCCTTTTCTCTAAAACTTGCAAGATTTAAAAACATGTTCCAGAATGAAACTGTTATAAAAGCATGCATTGTCTCTGTTCTCATGTATAGAGAAAAAAACGAATCTTCCTGTACGAGAAAACCCTGGTACATGAAGTTTTACTTAGTGGCTGCCAATATTTCATTCAATTTATTACCCACTACTGGTTAAAAATTACTTTTCAGATTTCTGCTAGTGTTGTGTTCATGAAGCTGAGGTCTTAACAGAAAATGGATGGTTTTTGGTGCACAGGATCTTAGATAATCCACTGTACTAGATTTATTTGAACATAGACTTAGGAAATCAACCTTGATCAGAAGGAATCCTCAGCACATAAGAACCCGTATCCTAGAAATAGGTCATAAATTAGTTTATATACTACTTAGAAGAAAAAAGGAAATTTGCAGGAAAAAATGTTTAAAAGTGTGTAGTTTCTTAAATAGAACTTACTACCTGTATTTAAATCAGTAAGCACTAAGCCCACAAACTGCCACTTAAAGCGAATTCAAAATAAACAGGCCATGACAAATGCTTCATGTTGATTTAAATGGAACCTGACAGATAAATTGAACTCCCAGGTTATCTAACAGCACAATCTTAAGTGAGGTTGGAAGCATCAGTACATCATTGCCCTAAATTAAGTTGCTCGCCTCCATCTATTGAACAAATCAAAAGTGGGGGAGGAAGGAAGGGTGAGGGAGGTGGGGTCGTGTAGCCGGACTCACATTTGATGTGTGCTGCAGTTGTAGAACTTCACCTCTGTGCTGGCAACCGTTTGACCCGTCTCGTTGGAATTCAAACGAAGCTCCACACCAGCCCAGTCTGAAAAACAGATGAAAAAAAATGTAGTTTCTTGCAGAAGGTGGAGAAAAAACAGGGAAAAAATTATGAGTTAGAGAGCCAAAACAAAAAACTGATGAAAAGAAGTCTAAATGAGGAGAAATTGGTACATTTTAGAGCAGAAAGTAACTTGGTCTCTAGGCTCCTGGAAGAGCCAACTATAAAGCTGCTGTCATTTCAAGGATTTGTCTTGATAGAAATTCTACAGAACCTTGTCCTCACCCAACTTACAACATGTAAAAAAGGAAACAAAATAGAAAATAATATCTATGTAAGTTGAGTGTAGAAACATGACATTTAAAACATTTTACATTCCTGTAAATCTTTTGTATAGAACTTTGCAAAAACTGAGCAGGTTTGCTTCATTCAGCTCAGCTTCATTATTAGCCAACAACGTGGCTGTCCAAACATTCTAGAATTGACTTTCCTTTATGCTTTTCTTAAGAGCTTTTTGCTAATTTTCTGCAGAGTTCTTCTAAAAAAATCACAGCAGATGAACAATATCTAAAATACCTGTAATTAAGAAAAGGGAAATAAACATCAAACAAAAAAAAAAAAGCAGGATGTGAGATTAAAGCTTCTTTATTTGATGTAACTGAATATTCTCACCCATCATTTCTTTGGAAATGTTGTTGCTGGTTAGAAATATAATTCTATGCCTGGCTGAGGCATAGAATTATATTTCTAACCAGTTATAGTCGGTATTTGTATATAGATTGAAAATATTGATTTGCTTGTTTTTTTCCTCACACACTGCTAGCAGCAAAGTGCCTTAAGATCTAATTGAAAATTACTGGCTTAGTTTGGATTTGTAGACACCACAACAGTATATCTCTTGAGTTTGGGAGTATTTTTCATTCCTTAATTATTTATTGCTCTGATTTAAGCAGTAGGACTAAATAAATTTTGTAAATAGTTAGTAATAGCGCACATCTCAAATCTTGAGATCTTAGTTTTTGGACGCAGGTGTCCAGGGTTTGAATCCTATTCTAGACACTTTTTTGCTTTATGTCTTCCCCATCTCTCACATCCACCTTTCCTGTTTGTCATTTATTAAAAAAGGTCTCCAGTGCCACAAAAAACAGACAAACATCAAACTCCCTTTATCATCAACTAATGAAGTACAATCAGACAAATTTTCCCTGCGGTAAAATTCAATTAATCTCATAACGCAGTTCATTTCACAACAAAACAAGTGCCTTTTCTGTCATGTTTGCTTTAAAATTGTAGCTCAGATGTAACTAACAAATTACTGGAGACAAACTACTGGGGTATGATGTGCACCCAGGTGTGCAGATGCTAAATCGCACTGCTTCTGATCTCCAGGAATCTCCACACAGTGATTTTTTGCATCTTGTGTTAAGAATTTCATAAAAATAAAATTGCTTCATGAAAATATTGAGGTAATCAAACTGGTTGATGTCAACTGTTAATAAATAGTGATATCCATTTCATCAACAAGTCCAGCCACGCACAGTTACTATTAGATGTATTATCTGAGCTCACCTCGTCCCTCCGGTATCTGAGGAACTTCCTTCCCAGCAGGGGAGAGACACATGACTCTGTTCCCATTGACATGGCCCTCTCCTTGGGCCTGCTGGCCAAATGAACAGGTGATTCCAGCAGAAAGGTCTGGAACATTATTCACCTCCAGCAAGAGCTACAAAAAGTATACACAAAGTCTGATTAAATGATGGTAACACATTGTACTGCTAGAGAAAAATAACACTAACTCAAAATTAATGAATAACATTTTTTTTATTTATATTATGTACGTTATGACAGCATCAAAAGAGCTTGAATGAAAGACATTTTAAAAAGCTGATTCCTTTCCATGAGTTTTTTTTCTCAGGTCTGCTGAACAAAACTAATCAGCTTCATCTCTAAATGTACCATGCATCAAATTAGTCCTCATACTCCAATACAGTTAAACCAAAGCAAATCCAATAGATGCCCCATGGGGAGAGGCTGCCTCCTGTTGCACTTCACTTCTCGCAAAGCTAATCTCTGCTGGTTCTACACTTAAATGTATATAAGGCTCCACAAGGCTACTCAAGGTGATTGCTTAAAAACAATAGCATTTTGAGGGGAGTGACTGAGCAGCGATTGGTTACAATTAAAAGTAGACTTACAGGGACGCTGTGTGCTGATACAGCGATACTGTCTGGATGAGCAATAACCTTCACACAGCGGTCAATGGCGGTTGCGAAGCGATAACTTTCTTCTGCTCTCAGACACCGATCTTTCCTTGAACACCTGTAGAAAAAAAACAAAAAAAAAACCAATATGATTTAACTACATCTGATATATTACACAGAGTCTAAAAAAATGTTACGCTTGAGTGATCATTTTTCATACTGTCTATAAAGCTCACCACAGTTTATTCAAAAAGTAATGCTGACCGATGCAGGGCTACAGCTATATTCATGATAGAGTAACAACAGTTTGTCATTCATCACCATAGTTCAAGAGAACATTAATATGTAAAGAGGAACAGCTTTTACAAAAGTGACTAACTCAAAATGCTTACTCTGAGATAAGCATCCGTGTTGCATTAAACTAGATGGAAAGTACTGGTAGGTGTTATACACTGGCCACCTCCCACAGTCAAAGGCTATCCTCACCACTGGGTATGCTCCAATGCTGTTTACTACATGATGCTGAACTACAAGACCACCATGTATATTTTTTTAAAGCAACAAGCATCATGTCAAGCAACTCCTCTATTACCACTGAAACAACTGATCAAAGATGTCAGGGTGCGAATGCAGTGTCAATTCACATCACATCTGTAGGGCTGCACAGGAATTTTGGCAGCAGAATTGCAGAGTAATATGTAACACATATCCAATTCAAGGCAATAGAGAGATAAATGGGTGGGCTCGTTGGTTTTATTTTTTAACACTTCATCTCCCATTAGCATTAAAAAAAAACTGGGCATGCATCTGTATTCTTCCACAATTCCTGCCCTTAGTTCATTTTAGTGTTAGTGGATGATAGTTGGTCCAGCGTCTTTGTGTTGGCCTGCTAATAGACAGGCATGAGCAATATGTGTTGTGCCAGAATTTATCAGCCCACACATCCACTTCCTGTAGTAGAGAAGTCCCCAGTCCAACTTAGACTTAGATTTTGCCAAAAGTCTGAGTAAATTCAAGTTTGTTCCCAGTGCTGATAGGAGTCAACTGAGGCTGCACCTTGTCTTTAGTCCTGTTTATAGTCTTCTTGGAAAGTATTGCAAAGAGATAGTCAGGAGGGTAATTAGTTTGGGAACCTCAATGTTTATCGTTACAGCCTACAGATGCAATGTCTCTCTTGAAGCTCTACTCTTTAAGTGATGATCTTCAATATGATCTGTAGCAGTTCACAACCAAAGAAGCAGCCAAGATGTGAGTCAGCTCCTCTTAGTCTTAAGTCAATGTCCTAATTTGGGAAAAGATGCTTTTTTCCTTAGATGTAGAACTCAGTCTCTGCCTCAAGCAGACCATCTTGGATTCAAAAGCAATGGTGGGTTAGAGTGAGAGACAAATAGAAAGATTAGGGAAATGTGTAATAAGAAGTATGTAGTAGAACCAAAAACTGAAATCCTTATTTATGTTTCTCTGTGTGATGCAACCCCTACCCCTTGTCAAAATATGGATCATGACGGAAAAAACAAAATCCATGAAACAAGCCACTGAACTAAGCTTGCTCTAGAGGTCTGCTGGACCCCTCCCTAGAGATAGAGTTAGTAGATTCTTTGGTTATACACAATAGATTTGGGCCTATTTTTTAGTGTTTGTTCCTGTTTCTTTCCTGGACATAGCAATGGTCTCAGCTTTTACTGTGACTAACTGTATGTGTTCTCTTTCATCCATTTCCCATGAAAACTGGCTCAGGGCCTTTCTGCTTAACTATTTCTTTTAGACAGAACCATCTATGGAGCTAGTTTATCCTTTTCTAACATAGAAAGTATTTATGGACCAGTGCTTCCATGTTTTTGTATGTCTGCTTCTGTTCTCTTGAGCTCCCAGTTGCCCTTGGCAGAAGGCTGCTCACACAGATTCTGGTTCTGCTTGAAGTTTCTTGCTGTTAGAAGGGAATTTTCCTCCCCAATGTCACATACTCACTGTATGATGTGTATGAATTGTCTCTGCAAAGTAACTTGAGGTGACATATGTTATGAATTGGTGCTATATAAATAAACGGGATGAAATTGAAAATTAACTCGGTCGTATGGGTTGTTTCTGAGAGCTGAGGAGGGTTTCTGTAAATAAAAGGAAGTCAGTTGAGTTGGTTTAAACATTAGGTGTTCTCAGAGGGGTCCTATTTTAACTTAAGAGTGACACAGCTTCTTGCTGCATCACTGTGAAGCTAACTGAAATTTCTAGCTTAATGAGGAGGCAAGTGTGATCCCATTGCTATTTGTGATGCTGTCTTCAAACAAATGCACTCCTTTTGATCAATGTAGTAAAAATGTATAATATAGAAATTAGATTGGATTAAGAAGTGCGTCATGATGATGAAATAAGTAAAATCAAATGACTTTCATACAGTATTGAAATGTTTGATCATACATTATTTACATCATCAGTATTTTGATTTGCTTGTATTCAAATGACCAGCCTGCCATGTAAACAGACTGGTCATTTCACTATTTCATCTATCTGATGTTAATGTGCCTGACAGTATTTTGCTGTGATCGGGTGCTTGTTTAAAGTAACTGTATTTGGCAAAATAGCCATAAAATGGCAAAAAGGGGGGGAAACTTAGCTGGGCAAAGGAGCAGAGTCTCTGTACACACAGCTCTGGGAGGATAATAGAGAAGCACTGAAAGTTAAATTAGTCCTGGGATCACGATGCGAAGAGGTGGACTTTGAAGGGCATTAATTGTGTGGAAATCAATGCATCTTTTTCACACTAGGCTGGGAAGTAAAAATCGACGTGCAGCAGTCAGAAGCCAGAGAGAAAATGGCATAACACAAGTAAATTTTGGACGACCATTTAGACCACGGATCCTGACATCATCATTACAATACAAAAATGTCTTCTCTCCCAATTTACCCCTTCTCTCATTTATGTATATAAATCTATTTTAGAGTCTGTATTTTTGTAAATATATTTTTTTCACAGCCTTTTAAAATGCTTAGAATTAAAATCATTTTCATGTTTTTATGTTATTTTCTCATTTATTCCACTTTCTAGGTGGTGAATCAACCAATCAGCTCTCTCAGTTCCTCTCTGCTTAAGTCACTCTGGGTTTCCCTCCAGGAGTTTTTATCTCCACAACCTGATCGCATAAAAACAAAACACAATGGATGGATATAAACAGCTGCATTACATAAACCAGTCCCACAAAGCCAGTTATTTTTTAAATTAACCATCTAAATTAGGGAGCATGTTAAACAGACTTTATTTTTTCCTTGTCTCAGAGTAAATTACAAAGCAATTGGCTTAAATTCTAAATCCTAAAACTCAATTAAAAGTAATGAGTGAAAGGATGGCCAGCATAGAAGGACACCACAGGGATTTTTTAAAAGAGTCAAAAGCACCACTGAACATGCACTTAAACTACAAGTGGATACTGAAAATGTCAGGCTGTTTGTCCAGGCTTGCAAATGGGGATTAGCTGCTGAGATACTTTTTTGTTTCACTGATAACTGGTTGAGCTTTTGGATAAAACATACTGAATGTCAGTCTATCAACTGTAAAGCTGAGTACACTAAGGGAGTTATTTAAATGTAAACCATCATGTCTTTCTCTCAATACATAGTAAAAGGAGGCAGTAGTAACACAGACTTCAATGCAGTTGAGGGGTGGCACCTCCTGGGAGAAATCACACAATGCTGATGCTTGTGCTGTAATTATGGCTCGCTTTAAAGATGGATTAGAAATACGGAGGCAGCTGTTGATGCTCTGCTCCTTGAAGCACACAATGGCTACAAGAGTACAGATCACCTTCTGACCGCACATCAGCTGAAGTGTCAAAGAAAAAAGGCACCTTTCATCTTTGACTGTCTTTCATTGGCTTTTATTTTGTTTCTTTTATTCACAGTTTTTTTTGTCTGATCAAACCATTTGTTCTTTTTTCCCCTTCAGGCTTTTTACATCTGCACAAACAACCCTTACCCACTCCGTTAGAAAGGTGCTTTGGTGCAAATCACCACGGGTGGGAAAGTGAGATGCTGAAAGCAGTCAACATGACACTGTGAGTGTCATTCAGGGAGCTGAAAAAGACTCCAATCTGAATTTAATAGGGCAGAAAAACAACGTAGTTTTGCTCTGCAGTGTGGTAGATTGTTTTGGAACTGGAGGGAGCAGCAGCCTGTTCACTTACTGATGACTTTAACTCAAATAAATAGTGTAATGAGATTTCCAGACAAAAGTAGCTTTAGGAAAAAAAATAACACCAATAAATAGGGTATTTTAGATCCTAAAACAACATTTCTTTTATTTTTAATGTTCTCTAAGTTTGATAACATTGAGGGCTGTAATTTAAATAATGCTGATCACTATCAACATAGTGCTTGCATTAATGCAAACGAAATGATGAGACATGAATAAATCCCTGACTGAGTTTAGCTTCAAACACAGTGGCTGGTGCAGAAATGCACACTTTTAATCTTCTGAATTCCCTTTGCTCTATATCGAACTGTTATGCAAGCTAACCTGGGGTCAGATAATTAAGATGGAAGAGATAAAGCTTGCTCCGTCAGGTCCAAAATGCTCTATGGCTAAGTAAAAAGTGCAGCTGCTACGCTGGCTGTGACTGCAAGGCTAATCCCTCTTTCCTCCATTAACACCCGTCGTCCTTTCGTTTGGCAGACAATGAAATCTGGAGATCATGCAGCTTCTGTTTTCCTAAATGCCGCATTTTATCATGGATCACAAAGTCCAGAAACCACTTCCCTCATTTTACAGATGTTAATGGGGAGCTCCAGAGACTATAATAGGAGTGCTATATCAAAACTGCACAAATCATGGGCTTAACCTCACTCAGCTTTTCTGCAAGCAGTTTGGTAAACAGTGACGTTAGGATTTTAATCCATCTGCTGTGGTGGGGGCATGAGAAAATAAAGGGAATAGACTCACATGTTGTACAGCACACACCAGCCACAGTGGGGATCACCAGCGCTGAGGCACTCAACACATGTACCATACTGTTCACAGGACTCCACTGGGACCTGGACCACCTGGAATGGAAGAATGACAGGAGGAGAACAAAGGCTGGCAGGTCAATGACAGCTGGGAGCAAGTAAACATTTAAAAACAAACAGATAGATTACATCACTGATATGAATAAGATTTCATTTACGTTTTCTGGTTATGAATAGCTTTAAAAGTGTAGCCAAGATAACCGGATGAAACCAAATTCATTCTTAAAGTGAAAAGTTGCAGACATACAAAATAAAAGTCTAAAAATTATGGATTTTATTGAACCCCTCCTCAGTGAAATTAAGCCAGTTCTTTTTAAATACCAACTCTGACCAACTACTCTCTGCCAAATAAAGTATATAATGCAGTATGATGCTTTAGTGTGTGTAAAGCCGCCTTATTTCTATGTGTTTTAGGATCAGTAGTCCTTTCTTTACCTTCTGTGTATTTCGGTACACCATATAGAAAAGTTGGCCAGAGGAGTTTTGCTTTACAAAAGGGATTTTAAACACAGTTCTAAATCCATGGCAGGATTACATACAACATGAAAGTAGGCAGATTATGTTGATTTACTAGTAACTTCAGTTTGCATAACCCTACACAGTTTGGATTACTTCTGTACTCTGTATTGTTTGCTTTCGATTTTACCATAACTTTTATCCCTCTCTGCTGTGCTCTCAGATGCGTTTGCTCACCAATGTTCTCCAAGAAGCCTTGACTTCAGAACGAGTTTGGGTGCGCTGGATTTTATTAAGGTGTATCAGTGGACAATCTATTTTTACAAAACATGAATTATTTGACTTCCACTTCATAATTATGCACTGGTGTTTATTGGTTTTTAAATCAAAATCCTCAAATAATTTTTGAAAGTGTAAGCATTTAATGTGACAAAACGGGGGAAAAAAGGTTCAAGGGGTAGGAATGCTTTTGAAAGACATTTTGAATTTATTAGCATGCAAATATAGTGAGCAGGGAGAGCAATTTTACCCATAGAAAACACAGAACAATGAAATTAGATAAGTGGTGTAAGTCTCTGTTTGAAGTTTATGTTTAATCTTACAAAATTCCCATTTAACAGAAGTCTCAAACATCGTCCAACTAAGCATGGCAACTGCTACATTTTATAGCCATCCCCCTTTCATCAGTCCCAGTCTATGAAAAAACCTGAGATACAGCTAACATTTGTTATCTTCCCCTCAAATCTAACTATAGTGCAGCACACGTACATACAAGAATACATTAATGTACAGCAGACATACAGACGTAATCTTGAATGAATGTCCAACAAGTAATTAGCTTTTCTTTAGTTGCTAAAACTTGCTGCCTCTACACCATCCCTACGTTGCCATTTGGAACAGCAGCATAAGTATGTCTGGCTTCTACTTGGTTATTATTCTATGTCTGTAGATGCGATGCACACAATTTCCTGATGTAAGTAATCAGAAATGAAGAGTGGATTATGGATTAGAGTGTCTCCGGTGCACTTGATAGCATAAGTGGGTGCTCTCTCAGGTCTGTGTAGGCAAAATGGATTATCTGTTGGTCCCTACAAATAACTGTCATTTTTTTTTCTTAAACAGCAGTTCAGAGCTTATTCATGGCATTCCATTAGCCAAATGATTTTGCTGAGTGGGAGGGGCTGAGGGCTGTAATCCATGAAGACTGGCGGTCCAGAGCTCACCCAAACTGACATTGTTGGGTTGTGGATTGTAGACAGCATGACCTTTACAAGGGAAGAGCAATGGATCTGCTTTCTAGGAGCTTACAAAGACTAAAATGTAATGCTTGCGCTGCACATCGGGTATTATTTGTTTAGCGGATCTGTCTTGAACAAGAGCTTATTGAACTGAACCCAAAATGATTAAAGGTCTCCAAAGGTTTTTCTTTAGAAAGATTAGAGGTATTCTATATATATGTATCATATTTAATAAACAGATAGTATGGATTGAGTGTAAGGTTTTGAAGAGCCCATCCTTTGCTTAATAAAGGTACAGTGAGCTCATCATCATACATCACATTGAACTAAACTTTTCAGAATATTTTTAATACAAAACTTCTATAGCAAAGTAGTGGTGGTTCATTATCATGTTGGCCCTTGGTGAGGCATGGCGCTATTATAGTTGTACCTATTACCTTTTTAACTATTAAGCAAGTTGGTTAGAGGGGAAATTTGGGGGAAATGAAAATTTCTGTAAACCACAGCGGAGCCCAGGAAGAAAAGTTTGGAAACCATGTGACTTGTGGTACACATCAGATCCAGCAGTTTATGGCCTCAGCTATAAGGACCTACCATTGATGTGCAGCAAGCAATCCACCCACTTGATATGAGCAAAAACCATAACTATATAAGGTCCTTTACACAACAGAAGTGCATTCATCAACGAACTGCTTACCATTTACATTCTAAATATACCCGTGTTGCATTGTGTTTAATACTGAGGAGAAATGAGAAGGATAAAGAGCAGCTCATAGTGCCTTTTGTATATTTGAGAGCTCTTTCAAGAAGTGGCAATTACAAGGAGAGATGATTGGTAAAGGTCAGGTTGGATGAAAACAGCTGTTTTTTTTATTAAAACTAAAGCAGCGTTAAACATCCCAGGTCATAAGTCATAAGTTTACTGTCTTCTCTGTACCACTAGGAACAGTAATCAGCTCATTTTCAAAAAAGTAAAATTGGCAGTTTTTCACAATGCATCCTAATTTTCAAACAGATCTTTCAAAGGGAACTTCACCCTCAGCAACTGACTCTAATCATTGATTCAGCAATGAAGAGACCCTTAAAGAAAAGGGCCAGGGGGGGTTATAGTTTCTATAAACTAGTTCAAACTGGGTCTCAACAAGTAGTTTTTCCACCGAGATGCTTTGTGTCCATTTCTTTCACTGAATCTATATAACTGATGCCAATTAAAACAGTCTATAGAGCAAAAGATGCTTTAAATTACTAACAATGTGGTTCCCCGAGTCACAAGATTTGGGAGGTTATGTTTTTTTCCCCCTTTACCTTAAAAACATTAACTTTTAATCATAGGCTTCTGTGATATATGGTTTTAAGAATTAAATTGCGAATTTTCTATGAATAATTTTAAGCAGATACTGAAATTACGATTTGGTAGATAAGTGAAATAGGAGATGAGCTTCAGTAAACATTGAAAGAAACATATAAGCAAAAACACTCATTAAGAGTGCTTTAAAATTTCACAAGAAAATATGGACTCTGAGTTACCAATATGTAAATAAATTAGTGGTAGAGGCTTAAAAGTCTTATAAATAACCAACAAATAGTATTTGCAAATGCTAATAACCGTAGCAAAAAAATAAAAACAGGTTGTAATCTATTTGTATTATGACTGCAGTATTTCTTCATCCCATCAGGATGTACATGTGCACTGTTCTGTGTTCACATGAACAGCTCAAAATAAACATCACCTGCCATTCATATTTAATGCATTTTATCTGTATATGTAAATGCACTGTAAAACATTCATGACTACACAACACATCGAACACATCACTGTTTTATCTTTCTCATTTTTCTAGAAGAAATCAATTATTAGAAATCTAATTCAGAAAACAAAAATAATTCATCTGCTGCTTCCTTTAAAATGCCAGTCAGCAGCACCAATCACAGCTGAGCTGTACATTTAGCATTGGAGCTTTTTGAAAGAGCAAATTATTCTTCATAACATCTGGAACATCCTCAAAATATACTGCGACCTTCTGATCTACACAATTTGCCACCACTTTACTGTTTTATCCGGATTAACTGGAAGTTTATAAATGAGGCCAGATGAACGTACAGGCATTAAGGGCTCTGCAGTGCTGACATCCTATACAATCAGTCTGATTTGTAAAATCCTTTAAATGATATTATCAAGTGACAGCAGAGTATTTCAGGTCATGTCAGGACTAAATAGTGTGGGAACCATTTTTATATTATATCTCAGACCAAAGTCAGTTTTTTTGGTGCAGAACTTGAAAAGATATTTTTGTCCTAATTCAGTTATTCAACACATACAGTAATGTGAACTAAGTTAGCATGCCCTGTCTAAACTGTTTAATTTAATAATAATAACTATGGTGGTTGAGCTTTGCTCTTTAATTTCAGTAAATGAAACAATAGTCCTGTTAACTAATTTACAAAAATACAAAAATAAATAAAAAATGTAATTAAATTAAACTAAAAACTTTAGCTTTAGCCTCCTTAAAATTGAAAAAGGTATATTTTAGGATCATCAGCAGGTATTTCAACACTGATAAAGCCAGATGTTTTCACAGTTTGATGCACTGTTGTAAAACCCAAGACCAGTTTCCAGATCAGCCTTTGATGGTTTTGGTCTCATCTCAGACTCGACTACATTTGTACCCAGTCATGCTTCTCTCTTTTAGACACTGAGGATTTTATTTCAAGACCAGTTAAGACTAAAGCTCTGGAAATATAATTATATTCAGGTTTTTAATATCTTTGATTTGTTTTATGTAAGTGCACTGATTCTAATTAAAGCAACAACGCAACTCGATGCTAATTATGTGTTTTTGTTGCAGCTGTCATTGGGTCCCTCCTCACTCGTGCAAGAAAGTGAGCTGTAGTCGCCCTAAAATTGATCGCTATAGGCGATCCTTCCTACTGCTATCAGCAACTACAACTGGTTAAAAAAAACTTGGAGTTACTGTAACATTTAACTTCCCTTTGGGATTGATAAAGTGTTTTTGAACTTAACAGAATTAAATTTTTCTTTTCAGCTGTGACACCAAACTTGTTCTGATAGCTAACGTTACTTATTACAGCTAACATTTTTTCAGAAAGTAAATGTGTTAATAGTAACATTTGATGGTACAATGCAGCTCCTTTCGGCTTTGTAATTGTTGACTATTTTTGCATTTTTTCTGTTTTAGACATTTAGCTATATGGTTTTGAAAATGCACAAATTTTTATAAGCACTGTTGATTGATCAACTTTATATGTTTAATATCTCTGTGTTTTTACGTGATTTTTTTTTTTTTAGATTTGTTTGAGAAGGACTTTTAATAATTTTTCACATTTTAAGTGTGGGATGCGGGTCTGACTTGGTCTCACCCTACCTGACACCTCAAAGTCTTTGTCTAGTATCCGTTACGATAGTCTCTGCACATTGTTCTTGACTTGGTCTCCGATTCGGTGTTTTTGACTACAGCACTGATTCTACAGTCTTGAACATTCATGCACATGTTAACCTCATACCAAATAAACATTTGCTCAAGAGTAACAGCTGTGGTACAATCATTTTATTTGAGTCTAATAGAACATCTTAAAAAAGTTGCCTCTGAGGGATTTAAGCAGATCTGTGTCAACAGGTCTCAAATAATATGGTAATAATTATACAATCTGCCTTTCTGAAGCAAACTCTTGACACAACAGCATCATGATGATGTGTTTTTCTTTCCATGACAAACATATCAACACTTTGAGATAACGTACAGCAAATCGACATTTAATCAGGGCAGAAGGCACATGATTTGACAACACATTCGCGCTGCTAACTCATCAAATATCGATGCTCCCTGCTCATCACATATTGACGCAAAGGGGATGCCCCTCTTGTCATTTACTGACACCCAGGGTAAATGACAGTTTGCAGAGATTGTATTATGTGACTTATGTGCACATGGCCTGCAACAAAATCTTAAAAAAAAACTAGCCTGCAAAGTTATTGTTGGTAACTTTGGGATCGTATGGTAACATGTATACTAGTGTTTCTTTAGGGGTAAGGGATGAGTTAGTGTTTTACTTTGCAGTTCATGAAAAACTTTCTCAAGTTCTTGTCATCCTGCGTGAGAGAGGTACCCAGTTGACCAAGCTTCAATATTTTGATTAGAGAGGATGTGTTGGATTTGAATCACTGCTTCTAAAAGTGCTCAACATGTTACTGATTTACGGTGTGAAGTGAAATACACAAAAGGATTCAATATTTTTCATCACACCGAGGTTACATTGAAAAGTAGCACCTCATAAAGAACCAGATAACTTTGGTGTGTTTGTAAAAAAGGGTGGAGTTTATCTATTTCATTATCATCAATGTCTAACTGATGAGAATAAAAAATGTAGCAATACAGCAGCAGCTTCACTAAGCCTGACCTTTTTTACAGTGTTTAAAATGTGTGAAAACCTACCAGAAGTAGGAATCTTAATGTTAGATTATATCCTAGACTGAAAGGAAATTGTGTAAAAATAGAGGTATAAACAGAGGAGTGTGCTGGTGATGCAGCACACTACTCATTTATATCCACAGATAAATGCACTGCATGCTTGTCTAATCAGAGTGTTCAGATGTACAGATGGAGAACAGCATATTGGCTTTTTTCTTTAACAGACTTTGGAAGCCTGAAGCTTAGCAAACAAGAACAGTGTGCCAGAAACTTAGAGCAATCTGTTAATACTTAGTCTTTTCTTAAGGTCCCATTAGCAAACTTTTCCAGCCCAGCTGGAGCTGAATTCCGAATGTGCATGAATGTTAGGCCTTCCTGTTATTTATATCATATTTTAAATCGGGTAAAACTGCTAATGCAAAACTGAATCAGATACAAACTAGTTATTTTTTTTTCTCATTTCTGTTTCACCATCACTCTCTTGGCTTGTTTAATAAATTAATTGATTTATTAAACAAAGATGGGGTCAGCAATACCAGTCAGTGATGAGAGCTTAACACTGCAAACTAGTCAGCAGCTTTAAGACTTAATCGACAAAACAGAGGAAGTGTCTACATGTTCATCTCAGCACATGCCTTTTCTAAAGAGCCTCACGATAGTAAAATTTCATCTTATTTTAGCATAAGATGACTCATGCTAAAATAACCAAACAAAAGCAGTAGAAGTGAGACAGGAGAGGAAAACAGGAATTGACGACCAATTAGGAATAAAAGTAATATTCTCAATCTTTAAGTTGCATATACTGTTTTGCTACAGAGCAGAAGACAGTAGATTAGAAACCTCAAAAAACAACATAGAAAAAGATTGAATCTGAAGATAGGGCAAAGCGACGTGGAGTAAGAGCATGAAACATAAGTGTGCAAGAGAAAAAGAAAGTTTTGAATGTTTACTTTCAGAGCTTTCCTGTCTTTGGAGCTAAAAAGGCTGACATCTCTCAAATCATTTTTAAATCTATAGACGCTAAAAAAGGGTAAATACTAAAGTATTTAGTGTACGGATTCTCTAGTTTTACCGTAAAAAATATAATGTGATTTTATCAGTCAGTCAAACAGGGAAAGGAGCTGGAGACAGACGGGCGGGCGGACGGACGGACGGACGGACGGACGGACGGACGGACGGACAGATAAACACAGTTCTGATGTTGTAACACAATTCATTCAGCGGCTTTTGTGGGAGTTTTAAAAAAAGATCAGTAAGG
>JAUZNJ010016687.1:0-37859 GCA_034780135.1 Jordanella pulchra
AGATACCATTTAGTTTTATCTGGGGGGAAATTTTCATTTTGATTATTTTGTCTGCTGTTTTCTTAGCTTCTATTTTTGATTAATTGGGTCTTTTCATATTCATTTTGATTAATGTATGCCTTGTATTCTTTGTTCTTTGCTAATAATAGATTCATTTTCTTGCTGGGTGGCATGCTGGGTGTGAGGGATTGCTTAAAGATTAAATGCAATCAGCTGGTTTTCCTTGGATAGAAAACTTTTAACTAATCTGACTGTGTTTTGATTTAATTGTCTTTGTAAAGAGCCTTGAGATGAGATGTGTTGTAAATTGGCGCTATATAAATAAACTGAATTGAATTGATTCTCTTCCGTGATAGAGAGTCACATTGTAGGGACCAACACAGACCTCCATCTCACAGACCTGCCGCAAAGTCATGATGGGTGACATTTCAGAATTTAACTGCTGCCAAACAGGCGGTTTGCAATATCTCTTAAGTTCCATGAATCCTGGTGGTTGAAGAGTGAACAGACTTGAGGAAGAGAGACCTTCCCCCCACCCCCCCTTAACATGATCAGGCCATCCTAAATGCAAACTCCTGGAGAATTTTAAGAAGATTATAACTAAATCAAAAGGTTTTTGGTGATTTGGATCATTTATTGTGTTGACTGTTGAGTAAAGACAAAGCTAACAAGATGGACCGCATGGTGAATCATTTTACAGTGGCATGGCTTGAGCTGTTATAAAGTTAAAACAAACTTTATTTCACTAAGGGTTTAAACAATGATATAATGTCAATGTTTTTTGTTATGCCATTTGCCCATTACATTTTGATTACCAAATTATGACCAAAAGTCATTTAATGGAATCCTCATTTCTGCTAACTGCTAACTCATTCAAAGAAGATTAAGAACCAATAAACTAAAGATTATTGATGTCTAATTAAGCAAACCGTTTAATAAAACATTTTTCAGCCACATAATGTTTTATTCACCTCATGGATTTGCATTGAATTGGTTTGAAAACTTTCCAATTGCTCTAAAGTAGTCAAAAGTTAATTTGATCACATTCTAAATTCTTACAGAATAAACTTTGGTTCTCAAACATAAAATCAATGCTAAACTGTGATATAATTTAATTGATTATGGTTTTCAACCATGTTTTTTCTTTGAACATAGTAACTTAGTTTTTAGTTGAGTTTTACTAGTTTATAGTTAAGAGTGTTAAACCGAAAACTTTTTGACTTGAAGCTGAATGTGTTTTGTTAATAAACTCTTATATTTTGAACAGAAGTTGTGTTGATTTTATTCTAAGTATATATAACTTTAGTAAACAAGAGATTGAAATACTCCATTAAAGATCTATGTGATCTATTTCTAACCTTAATTTTAGTCATCCTGCATCATTCTTCCGGTAAATCTGTGTTTAATGTCCTTGTATTATCAGGAGCCTTTATTTCTTTATCGGTCACCATCAGTGACGAAATGGGAAGAGAGACGACAACTAAAAGCTTCAGGGAGGGGAAGCAAGCAGAACCAGAGAGGTGTTTTCAACACGCCCTCCTCACAACACCCTCCCCCAAAGACACTTTGCCTCATTAGTCTCTCTTCCCTCCACATTTTCTTCTCCTCTCTCTAATGTCCATATCTTTCCATCCAATTCTCATTTCACTCGACCGATTCATCCTAAAAGTATTTCATTCTTTCGGAATGTCTCCACATCTCTCCTCCATTTCGGCACTGTGTGTCCATAACTACAACGTTTGAGGCTATAATAACATTTCATCCATCCATCAAGTACAGCCAGCTTTGATCAATAAGCACTTTAAGTCCACTCCATAGTGCTGCACTGGTCTTAAAATGTCTCCCGTCTGTCTCTGTCAGTACTTATCTCACTGCTGACAAAGCTATATTAGACTCAGAGGTGGATGACTATTACAATAGATTTCACAATGCTTTCTAGCACTTTGTGTATGTGTGTGTGTGTGTGTATTCTGTAAATGAAATACATGGGAATAGATCAATAGCCACTGCCAAAGCTCTTCACTTTCATAATTCATCCTCATAGGGTTCGAATATGTTGTAAATCTTGTGTGACTTGATGCAACACAATGTTGTCAGTATTTATCTCTACAAATATTTTGCTTTCTTCTTGCTTTTTGCCAAAAGATAATCAAAAATAATGCTTACAGCTTTGTTTCAGATTTTTAATTCAGTTTGAGTCACAAACTTTGACTCAAATTAAATCTAAGTGGTTTTAGTCTTATTTTGGTCAGCTGCAGTGTCTTGGTTTGAATCTAGTTTTTTAGTGAACTAAAGTGTGAAGCTATAGAAGAGTAAATTCACAAGCTCAGTGGAAAACAATCCATTCGTAGTAATTTTACATTGGATCTCATAAAGACACACACCCCTTTTAAAAGGCTTGGATATTGTAACATGTTTGCAATTTAACCCTAATCATAAAACACAGATGTGCTCAAATTAACATAAATTTTGAATTCAAGCCTCTTCAATGTGTGTAAAAGATCATAAAGCTAAAACCTTCATTGATTTAAATATTTTGGCAGTTAGCTTCAGTTTTTAGAAAGAAATCTGATTAAGCTGAAGTTATGTTCATATACCAAAGCTGGAATCAGACAGGAGCAAAGAACAGAGTCACAGCATGATTAATAAGGCAGGGTAATAATACTGTTATTTCATGGCTAGTGAAATTAAAAACTTTCCAAAGATTGTTTTTAATCAAGTCAATATCCTATTCAACAGAGAGGGTGATTAGTTTTTCATATAGGGCCAGGTTGTTTTGATCTCTGATGTTCTTTCCTTCCATAAATGAAATCATCATATAAAAAACTGCCCTTAAGAGGCTCTCATAAAAAGTTTGAAAGTAATCAATACATTGCTTTACGGGTTTTACATCAGCTTATGTGGGGATGACATTTTTAAGAGCACACCTACTACAAAAAACAATGACTTAGATTTTTTTTATAATGAAATGTATTAGCATTAGTTGTAAATAGCAGACCTTATTCAATATTTATATACTGCTAAATGGCCATCAAGATAACATTATACAGGAAGTAACCTATACAATGCAGATGATGAAGAGGGAGAGAATACAAATGTTCCTAATATACTTCATGAAATATCTTTGAATCTCATTCACATCTGAAACTAAACTCAAATTCAGTCTGATCTCTGTGCCTCTTGTGACGCCATGAATAAGGGCTGTTGGTGTTTGGGGGAGGGCTGTCATTTGGTTGTGAGGTGGACTCAAACCACAAAAATGGAAGGACACACATTCCAGTGTTCATGGATGTGTTTAATGCTCCTTTTTTAAAATCCACAGAAAGTGGAGAGCTTGTAATTCCTTTGGGGCTCTGATAACAACTTGTTATCACTACAGAGCAAAAGACATGAACGCAGGTAAACATGAGGCTCTTTGAGCTTTCCCAGCCAAAGGCAAAAAAAAAAAACATGTTAGGACATTCATGCCAGGGCAAGTTTTTATGAATGGACTTTTTTTTCTTCTGTCTCTCGCTCCTCTTTCTTTTTTGTGAATGAAAAACAACTGGAAAATCCAGTAGAAAGAGCCCACAGTCTGTAGAAAGCTGATTGGCTACCCTGATGACAGCTCCGCCCATCGTTGCTAGGAGTCCACCGATGAAGCAATCTGATTGGTTCGCGGGGGGGACCGAGACTTCATTCAGAAGTAGGAGAACTCGACTGGACAAAAGCGAGAAATTCGAGTCCTAAAGAGGAAACCCACCAATCAGACATGTCCAGTGGAACCAGGCTGGAAGAGTGTGTCTCACCAAAATTAAATCTGCTGAAGAAATAACAGGTCACTCCACACTTTTAAATCAAGTCAACCCGCTAATCTAAATTCAGAAGGGAAAAAAGTGTGGGTGTTGGTGTGAATCCAACATCTGTTTCCCTTCACACTTTCAGGACTTCACTGTACTCTAGAAACAAACAAGGGATACGTGGCACTAAAGAAATAAGTAGCTATATGAAGAAGGAAAATTAAGTTTTTGTTTTTTTTCTCTAAAGGCGTTTTGCTATGCAAAAACAACAAATAAAAGATAACTTCATGGGACGAGTGGATGCGAAATAATAGGTATTTGCTTGTGAAATCAACGCGCACTCAATCACACAAACGCACACAGACACGTGCACTAAAGAGGTTTGTAAAGAGGGCCGTAGCCCGCTGGGTAATCACTCGCCATCACTTCCCCTCGGCATTTTTTGTGAATGAAGCTCATTATGCATGCAGCCTCCACGCAGCTCCATTCACAAACAGCGCTCCCTCCTCTTCCCTGCAGCCTGCGTGGATCCCACTCCAACTCAGCGCAAATGACCGCAAACGGTTAAACGGATGGATTATAAGATGGATGGATATTTAGACCAGCAAGTGCCTTACCCTTTAGCCAATGTACGTATAACTTAACGCTTACTGGTGTTGTTTCCTTTGATTGTTGTGTTTTTTTAAAGCATTGTTTTTCGCTGCTTGCCGCGGCTTTATTCGTGTCCGCGTCGCTTCTGCACGAGTTTTGGCTGCGACAGAGAAAAAAAAAGTGTCTGCACTGATTTTAACTGCTGGAAAAAAGACAAAAACCTCAACAAAGTTGCATTTGTGTGCATTTAAAAACGACTGAGGAGTAATTTTGTTGGTTTATTTTATTTCAAATGTTTACTTTGGTCAAAGGCTCAACCATCAGACATATGCGTTGTTTTTCTACGCATGATGAGCTCTTTTTAGACGTGCATCTCAGATTATATTACTGTTTTATGGACTTTCATGATACTTATCTGTAGGACCTGCACAATTTGTGTCTGCTGCCCAGCTAAAGAACTGTGAAGGATTCCCGTGAACTGTTTTGACACTGATGTTGTTGAAGAGCCCTGCTGGATTCTGTTAACATTTATTGCTTTTGCAGAAGTCGCAAGGAAATGGGCCCCTAAATAGACTGTTGATGGCAGCAAAAAGGAAATTCATGGACACAGAATTACCCCCTCAGGAATCAGAAGGTAAAAGCAGAAGAAACTCGTCATATCTGAGTTTGATTCCTGTTTTATAAAACCTGAAAAACGATTTTGCTTCGCAAGAGTGAAACCTATTTTTTAATGCCATGGTAAATAGTCACTCTTATCTTTATTTTCTCTTTCCACTCAGACCTCTTCCAGGATTTAAGCCAACTACAAGAGACATGGCTTACAGAAGGTAAGGCTTCTCGTTTTTATCTGTCCTCATTGTGACCATCATGCCAATTGATTGCATGTTCAACATGGAGCATTTGAAGTGGTACCTAAAATTGATCTGAGTCTTGATAAAAAATGATACTTTAAGAGTTTAAATCTAAACAAAGTTTACTGTAGGCATGTGTTGTATTGTATATGCTTGTTTCAAATGTAAATTAACTTATTTGTAGTTGTAATTGTAAGCATATTCATAGTTTAAGCTACAGTATGTTGATAGTATAATTCTACTTCACTAATCCCCTGTACAAAAAAAGCATGTGATGTTTTTATGTTTAATAAAACTTGTGGTCACATGTTCTTTGTGGAATTAGACCCAATTAACAGATGAAAATGTTTTCTACACCTGTAATACTAGCAGGATAACGTTTCGTGGATGGAAGCCTATCCACATTTAGCTTTTACCACTCTGAAGTTTCCACATGTAGAACACAAAATGAATCATATCTGAAGGGTTTTCAACACCTTTATATTCTCTATATGATGATTTCAAACAACAATTTTCCTTCACTTTTAAGATTCTACACAACATATTTTTCACATGTGAAACATGCGTTTGTTATGTTTAATCTAGAAAATACTTATACATATAACTTAATTAAATCAGCATATGAATGGATGAGTTGCTGATATAAATAGAAAGTTGCTTTATGATTTCAGTCCATTAACCATTTTACTTGTAATTTATGGTTTTCACATGCTAAAACATATGTACCAAATGTGAAATTGTCTTTTTGTGTAAGTTTCCTTAGTTAATTATTTTTTATGCTTGTGTCTGTGTTGTATTCTCCTTTTACTCAAATGAACCTAGTAATTAGTAATTAAAAACAAAGGAGGTAAAAAAATTGTGAGTGGCTATAAATAATTTTGGTGGGTGTTAAATTTCCAACACATAAACATAAAAAAAACATCTCAAAGGAAATAAGATTGGTGCTATTGTGTCTGGTGGGTGATTTCCTGAACTCGAAGCGGGACCCAAAAATCCATTTTGCTTCTGTCCTGATACAATCTCTTGCTAGCTCTGCTCACACACTCATAAAGACACACAGTCTCCCTTTTCCCCACAAAAAAGAGCACAGACAGGACATTATTAGCTTTGAGCACATCCTACTTTGGCCATGTTGGCATGTGGAGAGCGTGCCAGACTGCAGCCAATGCAAACAAACTGCCTGTTTGGCTTGTGTCACTCACAGGCGCATAGCAATGAAATAAAGCCCAATCAGAGGCAACTGTCACTGAGCTCACCTAATAACAGCGCTGCTGTCATGAGCTGTAATACAGTAATTATGCTGTATGGGAAGTGGGGAGCAAAAATGCCACAAGATGTGGGTCGTTTGGAGCACTGGTGTGGCGATCTGGACCCTGATCAGCAGAGACTGTGGATGTTTGTTTAGGAGGATTGCAGTCTGAGGTGTAGATTTTGCTGCGTCTGTTGCTTTGATGTGGAGATTTAAAGGGTAAATGCTGCTCACTTTTGACATTTATATTCCAATGTGTACCACATCAGGATCACGGGTCTTGTCTAAAGTTTCCTTCTAAAAGCATTTTTTAAAATGCATTTCTGTTTTCTTACCCACACAGTGTGTAGATTTTGGCTGTTTTTTAATATTCTGCTTAATGGAGATTGATTCTTGCTTTGTGCTCAATTGAAAAACATGTGATTATGTATTGTGCAAAAACCCTAGTTTCTATTTGATGCCTTTGATTTATACATTTAGGAGACACCAAAACAGAAGGCAACATATGAAGGCTGCGGGTTATTTTGCAACTTTGTTAATTATTTACATTGATTTCATTATCATTTTTTACCATTTCAACATTAACTCCTTCAATTTTAATCTAACCATTATATTCAAGTTTTTTTGTCCTCTTCTTTTTATCAAATGAGCTGCATATTTGAGGCCCATTATCACAGAACAAACTGAGATATTTTAAGGGTTGGAAGTAAATAAACAGACATGATTCCACAACTCCCTTTGCACTGCAGTCACTTGGATCCATTATACACCTTTTTACTCCTTCTTTTCCCTTCTAGTTGGGTTAAACTGCTTTTACAAGGGCTAAAAAACTCCAATATTTGTGAAGTTATATACCAATACTGGTAATAATTTGGATGTGGATAAAAAAAACTGAAAAAAATGTTCTACAGTTCTATAGACCCTTTGGACCAGTTTCAGGTATTGATATGAAATCTAGAAACAAGTATCAATGGAAGTGTAGGAGCAGAATTAATAGGAAAAGTTGATTCATTTTCCATGTAGATCAAATTTTGGTGTTTTATGAAGACCTAACCACTGCAGATAAAAGTGAATATAAATGCCTCCCCTTAACTCCAAATTCTTAGATCAGTAAATCCATAAAAAATATATATTTGAATTTAAACACTGTTGGTTTTATGTGTTTAAGTCAAAATAAATGTATCTTTTCAAGCTCTGTTCTGAAAAACAGTGCAATAGTGTGAGTGAAGAAGAATCTAATAAAAAGCACCACAGTAGCTCCTTATGTTCCCTCAGACCAGTTTTACCAAGAACTCTAACAATCGACTAGTCTACAGCTCTTCAGAGTGAACAATACAGTTCTTTAGGTATCTGCCCTAGAACTTAGGGGAAATTTCTGGGAACTCTGATTCAAGTTGAACTTTAGAAAGCTTTGTCTTCATGCTTTCTAGCCTAAATGTTGGTAAGAGTTTTTGAAACAGCTGACCCCTTACGTCCTCACTAACCCTTCCCTGACTACTTGCCTGATGCCCATGTCTTCATATCGGCATAAAGTTGAACATGATATATGCAGAGAAAAGGTCCTTTGGGGTCAAAGTCCAAACAGTGCAGTGTGCTCAATCAAGACACCTGAATAACATTAAGAGGTAGCTAGCAGACTACCGGCGGACCTGAATAAGTGCTTTTTTTTTAATTATTATTAGTTATTATTTATTTGTCTGTTTTCTCTGTGTTCTCAAAAACCTGCAGACTTCCGTTCACAGTTTTTTTTTCCATAGAAGGAACTAGAACCACTTTGGTTCGGCTTCTTTCAAACTTTGATCTTTTTTTGTGAAACAATATGCATTTCGACCAATTTTGAGAACAAAGCATATTTTTAAAACAGTGGGCGATACACACTACGGCTGGATATTGATTCAGATTTCAAGAATCGATTCAATTTGTAGGATTTAGAATCTATTTGTTTTGATCCGATCTGATCCAGTCTAAACTTAAAATGAATTGCGGGTATTAAAAACATTTCTTTTTGTCTGTGATCTGAAATACATAATAGTAAAATTTTTCAACATTTGTTACCAGTATTATGTTGACATTCAACAGCATATGAATGCAAAGTAATTGTAGCAAACATTTCACAATTGAAAATTCCTTTTTTAATTAGTATTTTCTTAAATGAATCAGTCTTTTAAAAACAATATCAGAATTTATTCAGAATTGGGAAATCGTTTTTCTTTTTTTGTTTTCAACACAGCGCTGTTACACAATAAGAAAGGAAAGGGTATTAGCGTTAAGGGGGGGGCATGATGACTTGCATGCATTTGCTTTTGTGTTAATAAATGTTCCTTTTAATGCAAAAAGATCCAAAAACTACATTTAATCCAAAAAAGGAGACAGCAACTGCATTCAAGAACAACGGTATGTACAGCGCTTTGATTTGCGTATAATCAGCATTCAGGACAGCCATTTAAATCAGTAGTCCCAAGTGTAGTTTGTCATGCAAACACACCGTCGTTCAGATGTTTGATATTAACTTCATAGGAGCTGCTTAACATCACAAAAGGTTGCAGTCTACATCTTTCTTCAGACGTAACTTTGGTAGGATGCTACTGTTCCAGGAATGCTGTTGTTCCCTCCGAATACATCATAAGATCATTACATTGATGATTTTATATTGATTCATATAAACATTTAGCCACCAGTTTGTGAATAACGAAGGTTATTGGCTGGAAGAAACTGAGATGAAAGTAGCATTGTGGACTATTAAAAAGTATTGCACACTTGAAAAGAAATAATTTATGTGGATTGCTAACATGTCCCCTTTGCATTCTTTTCTTTTTATAGTATTTAACTGTTGCATTTAATGCAAAGCAAACTGACTGAAATAAAATGATGTTCTGCAGGGTTCTCTCCAGTTATTTACAGTGTCCTTAAAACTTCAAAGTTTTGTCCTAAGAAGTCCAAAGTTTGTGGGTGACTTGCTACCCTGGAGGTCTCCCCCTGTTAGGCCCAGCATACACTGTGCAATTTTAGAGATGATTTACCAGTCGTGCAATAAGTTTGGGGTTCGGACCGACTCTTGGCCAAACCGTGTTTTGTGCATCCAAGGGGTCACAAGGGGTCACAAGAGGCGATTGGCAATTCAGGATGAACTCCTGCTCAGAAATCATGGGCCAAAAGAAAATAAAACCCATTTAATCTTTTGGTCATAGCTCATAAGTAAATCGCATGTTGAAGCACTGAAACGTATCAAATTAAGAAATCTTTCCTCGGAGATAACGCGTTCACAAAACAAAAATGGAAGTAAACCATTCTTCTTCTACTACTAGCTACCTCTATTTATTGCGTTGCATGTCTGGATTGTGCAAGACCCCGAGCTTTATTTGAGGACGTACAATGATTGAAGATATCACAGTGTATCATAAAGAAGCTTTAAAGAAACCTTTTATTTCCATGCTAAATGCAGATGTTCAGTGTGAGGGAGTGCTAGTTAAAATAATAAACTGAATCACTCTGCAGTGTTTTAAAACTAGAATCTGTTTCAATTGATGTACTTGGAGTCAGTCCATGTGGTTTGTTTGAAATGGCTTTTTTATTGGTAAAGTGCCTTGAGATGACGTGTTTTGAATTAGCGCTTTATAAATAAACTCTGGAATTTTAAAAGAACATAAAGAGGTAAATCATTCATTTGATTCAGGTGTGTTAGACTTGGGTCGAAATCAAAGGGTGCAGGACAACAGCCCTTTAAGACTGGAGTTCGACACCCCTTTCCCTACAGGATCAAAGGCACCATTTTGTTAGCTTGTATCCAGGCTTACTAGAAAGCTTTGTTGATATAAAAGTTTGACACCTGAAACATGTTCCTAAAATTAAAACCTGCCGGAGTTAAGTTCCTTTCAATGCTAACTTGAAAAATTATAAAACATAAACATTTATTTCCATATTTAAAGGAAGTCTAATTGGAACAGAGACTTAATTTAGTTTTAAGAATTTATAACCAAATATTTTTTTTTAGATGTTTTCTATGGGAGAAAATTGGCACATATTATTCTGCAATTATACCACAAATCTCTGCTTCTCAGTGGAAACCTGTGAAAATTGTGGCGCTGCACATGACTCAGTTTCTATAGAAATCACTTTATTTAAATATCCAACACATCCAAATAAAATCCCAACCACTGTTTTCTAACTGACATTCTTACATGAAGCCAGATATGATTCATATCAGTTGTTAGTTAATCAGCTCCATCAAATAGTAACAAGGTGCGTTAATCTCTTTTAATTTTCAAGTAATCCCATGTTTCCTGTATAATAATAGATTTTGTGGCCCTTTATTTCCTTTCCTGTTAATCATCCAAACAATTTAGGGATTAATCTGGTTTCACTGAAAATCCAACTTTACACAAAGAAGTTTAATTCAGCTCCACTTCCTGAAGTCTAGCTAGCAGGCCACGGCTTGTAGAAAGATTTTAACAATTGCTAATGTAGGTAACCTTTTGCAGAGTTGTTGAGCAAGTGCTCCTCATACTATTTTACATACACCCTGTTGTTTGTTACATCTGTAGCATATTTAAATGTCCTGTGGAGCAGTTTTCTTGTTTCTAAAGATAATGAAATATTAATGTTAATATAAAACATCTAGATGCATTAACAATGAGTCGCACTCTGTGTGTTGAAGGTATTAGTAAAGTTTAGCAACAGCGATCAGACCCTGTTGAATCATCTGCAACCTTTGAGTTGAACCCATCCTGAGAGCAAACAGTGCTGCATCCATGTTGGCTTTTATGCTTTTTCTCATGTGGTGTTGAAAAGCTGCAAACCCACTTCACACCATCCGACTCAAAGACTTGAAGCAATAAAGCTGACACAATAGGTGTCGCTTCAAAGGTGTCTTTACACCAAAAAGGTTTGGATAAAAAAAAAGGCACTTTTTAACTAAATGCCACAAATAAGGTTGTCTCTGTTTTGTTGGCACCCCTCATTTAGGTGTGTAAAGGCATTCAAAGAAATTGTTGTTTTTTTTTTTTGGAGACTTGCTGACTCCAAGATGCCACAAACCTCTAAAAGCTCCCGCATTGTCTTTTTCTTTGCAGTTCTGGCTATTTTGCTTTTTAACCATTGCTCTAAGTGCAAATACTTAAGATAAGGAACCACGTTCTTGCAGCCTTAGCTTCACTTTTGTCAATCAAAATATGTCATTAAACCCACAGGTTTAATGATTCATAATGCATATTTTGAGAATTTTACAGTGCATTTAGATAAATCTTCAGGATAAACTGCAGTTTCTTATGCAGATTTGTGATGGTAGTTGGCTTTTAGCTTTTTAATGTAGTCTATCTGATGTAGCCATCAGTATTTCGTGTTTTATCTTCAATAGACTGATTTCATAGCTTAGAGAAACATGGTGACATTCTTATATTTCAGTAGTTTTATTAACTTGTAGCCCAGTTAGTTTTTTGTTTTTTTTTTAATCGTGCTGGTTGTACAATATCCCACAAATTGTTGTGTCGACCCACAATAAACTGGCCCCTTGGCTGTGGCTACCTTGTAAGCAAGTAATTGGCAGAAGACGTCATCAAACTGCAGACATATTATTCTTGTGTAAGAGGCTAGAAAAAAATGTAGTTACCCAAATAAATTTTAACTGATATTTAAAAGTACAGCTGATGGCTCTAGAATGTAAACTCATGTAAAAATCTTTAGAAATCATTGTTGTGTGCTCAGTTTATGGAAGTTGTCTAGATTGAAAAGATTCTTGGTGAAATACATGACTTAGTGCAGCTTGGAGAAATGTAAAATGACTATTGTTGCAGGACAAGATAACAATGATATGCACTGTTAATGATCATATATTGTTATCTGTGAAACCTCTGGTTTGGTCTTTGATAACAGTCACAGTTGCATTGGTGGAAAATGTTTGCTGTCAATAGGTCTGAACTGATTAAATCTTTACAAAAATACAAGAAGCAAAGTTATGAATAATATGTTTTATTCTGTTTGTTTATAGCTTTGTGTAAAGATCTAATATCCTGGCCAGCACTTAGCTCAAATATATTTATATCTCAGCTCTGGGTTAAGTCATTTACAGTAGAAAAAAAAAGGAAGTATTTTGTAATGCTTTTCATGGCAGAAATAATCACTTTAAATCCAGTAATAACATGCCCTTTTCATCTCTCTGAAGTTTAAAAGTGATTCTTTCCTATTATTGGACAAAACAGCCTTTTAAAGGATACAATGTCTTGAACTCACAAATAGTGTGATGGCTTATTGTTGAGTCTCAGAGGCTGATCAAGGCAACAGAAAGCAGAGCGATGGAAGTCTAACCCTATCAAAGCGTTATTTAACCCTAAGTACTGGCTTGTTTTCAGCTTCCCCCGGCTAAGACCTTTCCTTTCCTGTTGCATTAATTAAAGACCCTATCATGACTGATTGTAGTTGTGACGGATCCACCGCAGTTGTAAAAGCTGGTTAGCTAGAGGGAGATTTTCTCTCTTTTTTTTTTTTCCTGTTGTTCACCAAAGAAGAACGGAAGCAAGAGCGAGACGGAAAGGGTGAAGTTCTGAAAGGCAAGAGTTCAGGAACCTGTCACATCTTGTCTCATTTTGGTCTTTAGGTTTATATGACTTTGGCTTCTTAAACTCCTCCCAGGATCTCCTGCTGGGATTGGGGGGGGGTGGTTCAAGGTGGTTGGAAGCATCTGAGAGAACATGCGTCTGGACTCATATAAACACACTTCTCCTCTTGTGCTGACTTGCATCTCAAAGCTCCTGACGGGGGTGTTCCTGGAAACAAATCAGATCCACATTTACACTCCCATACATCTCAGGAAAGTTTGCAGACACAGACAGTCGAGGTTGTGATACTGTCTGAAGCTCATCGTTTGTTTTTTTGCTGCCTTTTTATTGGGTCCAGTGTGTTCTGTTTCAGACATGTTGAAACTAGTGGAAGTGATTGATTGGTGGGTGTGCAGAACTAAATACTGGCCTTTACTTTATCTCATGCAGGCCCCTCCTGAGGGCAAATGACTAAAACCTTAAAAGGAGATAATATCATTATAATATAGTAAATCACAGGATGCAGCGTTACATAAGAAATCAATGTGATTTATCAGAACATGCTGCAGAGCGCAGTCATCCGGTTTCCTCTGCAGAGGAAGGAGTGTGACGACATGCAAGTGGATTTGAATTTCTTATTTCCTTTTTTTGCCCTTTGTCTGTGAGTTTTAGTTTCTGCATCGTGTATCTCTGTCTGGAAAACCAAATACTGTAAGAGGGGAGGGAGATCATTTCTCTGTGTCTAATTTTTACATCTCGGTTGAGGCTGAAATCCCTGCAAAGTCATTGTCCTTTCTCCAGAAGTTTCCGTTAACTCTGAATTACTTTCATTTATGTCTTTAAAGGAACAAACTTTAGTTTGCTAAAGCTACTGTTTTAGCATCTAGTATAAAATTGTCTAATACTTGTAGAAATCTAAATGGGATAAATCTAACAGAGTAACACTCCCATCAGTCATTTAGACAGATCTAAATTAGCAACGTTTGAACGTATTACTGTTTCAACTGCAAATTAAAACAATCTTTAAATATTTAGAATCTGTTAATTACAAACATCTTTAAACTGAGGAGTAATTTTCCTTACATTTCAGATTGTAGCTGCTGGAAGATTTTTTAAAAAAGCTGCTTAACACTTGCTCTTCTCTCTTGTGTTTTTCTACAAACTGAGTAAGAACTGAAGTCAGCGTGATGTTATTTTAAGTAAGCTGCTGTTGCACCTTTGCATGAAGCTTGGAGTGATTTTACTTGAGTTATGAAGCGCAGTCACTGTGAACAAATCCTCTGTTAGGGCTTTACTGCTTTGTGTTCTGGACTGGTCTGATTCCACAGTCTTTAATATATTTTAGACTCTGCTGTTGCACAGAAATGTGTATCAATAGTTCACCATAGAGCTTGTGCTGATGTCATGGTCTAGTTAAGCTTTCATGTTGTTCATAAAAGAAATGAGGCCTAGTTGTGAATATAAACTGGAAGGCTCTTACCTGCCCACCAATCACCCCACCATGAGCCTCTGCTTCAGCCTACTGCCACAGATCCACGCCCACCCCTCAACCAACCATTATTGAGGACCCTCCCCTGATGGCTCCAGATTCAAGGTTTTATTTGTGTGTTGTTTTTTTAGTTACATTTGATGTTAACAAACAGTCGACCTGCATTTGAACCAACTGCTTGCTTTGATTAATTTTTTCTTTTACTATTACTAAAACTCAACTTGTTTTGTGGAAGATATAAATCTTTGATTGTGTTTCAATGGAGGCTCTTTATAAAATGAAAAATTAATTCAGTCATTTTGTATTCTTATAGCATAGTCCATGTAGCCCATGATATTGGTGTTTGGGTAACATTCCACTGTATAGGCATACTGCTAAGTTCTATTATAGGGACATGTAGCTGGGATAACATGCTACTGCAATACAAAAGCTAATTTAACCAACTGCTTATTTTTCTATAATTTAAACACATTGGATTTTTTTAGAAGCTGTAACTCTACCATTTAAATGAAATTCAGTTTATCGTCTCCGTTTTAGAAGGATGCAGACATATAATTTTTTTCCCTCTCAAGTGTTTTTGTGAAAAACAAAACAGAAGTTTGAACCTCTAAGAAGATATTGATAGGCAGGTTTTTGAATTGGAGTGTGTTTCATTAGTGCCTGTCCAGCTCTGCTGCTCCTGGGCTTGGCCTCGATGGCTCTGCTTTTTCAGTGAGTTGAGTTTCATTGTGCGAGAGTGCCTAATCAGGGCCTCTGAAATTCTACACCACTGCAAGAGGGGTAGCATCACACAAGCTAGATCACTCTATTGATTCATCTATTTTTACAAACTGGTCTAAGGTGGCTATATAATGTTTCCTGGGATATTTATTTGTCCTTTAAAAATTTGTTTCTGACTGATTTGGAACTCTTAATGAAAACAAAAAGGAAGTGGTACACTAATAAATGACTGCAAAAAAGTTTAACTAATTAATGATTGTAAAACTTTAGATTCGTTCATGTATAGGTTCACCTCCGTTTTTAATTTTTGAACTTAATTTTAAGAGAATACTTTGAGATATGTTTTTTTGTTTATTTATTTACCCTTTTTTTATTTACCATTTTTCAAATCAAAACTCTCATCAGGCTACATCAAGAGTTTAAGTAGGAGGATTTTCTGACATTGATGCAAACATTAACTTGTTTATATTTAAAGCCATGGAAGAATTACTAGACCACCGATGTTTTCCTAAATGTTGTGCTCTAAAGATAATTTTTGAAGCACACTATAAGAAAAACAAAGAAAACAAGTGAGGTCTAATATTTTTCTCCATTATATTATTCTTCATATGTCCTGTTTCGTATTTTCCTTTTAGTTTCCCCCCAAAAAGTGAAAGACATTCTTCCATTATTGTACCTTCTTTCACAGTTGCTGCTCACCTCCTGACTAACTTAACCAGTTTTAGTTTCTCTCTTTTAAAACACACAAAAGACAAAATCTCTAAACTATTCTCTGAATTTTGTTCTACAACAGTTTTACCACAAAGAAAAAAAAAGTTTCTCTGGTTGATCCTGAACACCCTGTCTTAGGTTTTGGTTTCTGCAGTGAAAATGTGCAGGAAAATCCACCAGGTCAGACGTGACCGGTTTGTGTTCCCTTAAAACAAAAAGAAGTTGTGATTTTAGAAAAAAAATGTGTTAATGGAAGTTGTGGGGAGCTCAGCTCTGTTTCTTTAGGCTGACAAAGAAAGGATTGTGAAACAGAAACCAATACGGAAATATTTCACAATAAACTATGGCTTAACCTTTTCTTAAATGTGATCAGTGATGGGAAAGCGACATGTGTATGTGAAAAAACTTGGTACTGGTGCATTTAACCCTGGAGTGTTTAGTCCCAGTTTGAGACAACCAGTGAAGGTAAAAATGAGATCCACGTAGGGGCTTTGTGGTCTTTTGAATTTATCTGTCGAAAGATGAATTGAAGAGGCCAGTTTAAGCTGTGAAAAATCCTTTACAGTAGTGGAGGTCAACCGAGTGAAGCCATGACTCAGATTTCACAGAGAGGAGACAGTAAGGCTGAAAAAAGGATTGAGATCAGAGTCTGTGTAAAATGCATTAAAGTTTATTTTTGTTTTTATTTCAGCTCAAGTTCCTGACAGTGATGAGCAGTTTGTTCCTGATTTCCATTCTGAGAACTGTGAGTACTTTACTTTCTCTGCCTGATCAAAGTTACGTGTTAAGGATTTGTATTTGCATCTAAATCAAAGAGTTATCTATGCATGTGTGTTGGTTTACCAAAACCTTGTGTTATATAGGTGAGAACACCAAGTGAAGCATTCTCAACTACAAGATAATAGAGCATAAAACATGACTTGGTTTAGTAGGGCCAACTATCAAATGGGTATAAAAAACTCCTCTAGGTTTATTTCTCTGCTGATTCTTTCAAATATATTTTTTTTCAGCTCTCCTCCTTGTTGCATGTGGTTGCAGCATAAAAATGTGCCTCTTAGTCCAGCCTTTGATTCTCACAGTTACCGTTGTCCTGAAATCTTTCATTCTTGCTCTTATTTTTGACATTCATCCATTGGACTTTGGTCATGTCATTCTGGAAAAAATATCCGTAGCATGTGAACAGATATAAAAGCTGTGGTCAGCTGTGAGCAAAAGTAGTTAGCTGAAGCGTGGGTGGAGATATAACATGCAATGTTACGGTATCCTCTTTGGCAGGCAAAACTATGCAGAGAAATGCCTAATAACCCAGTAGTCAAGTCCCAGTAGAATCTGGATCACAGAATTATGCACCAGTCATTTATTTGCATGCCTTTAAAAAGCTGAATAGGCCACAGTCCAGGAAACCAGTACACAATTATTCAGGGTGCAGGTACAAAGGTGGCCCCTTTGTGCACATCGGAAGGCGCAAAATGGAAAAGCAAATTCCTGGGCCCCACAACTGAGCAGCTGTTTGAATGAGTTCCCCTTTCTTGTTGTTTGTCCTAACAATGGCGATTCAGGATCTGGGTGGGACAACGTGTTGCTCTACAAACAGTTTTCTTTCTGGCCACTCCATCTCCAGCGTGGAAGCTGAAATGTTAAAGAGAACTTCAAATGTAATCCGTCCTCCAAAGAGAAAACTGGCAGTGCTGGGTCCCACTCAGAGCCACTTCCTCTGATTGAAGACATGCGCCTTTTGTGTTCAAACATTGCGTTTTTTTTTGTGTTTTTTTTTTTTTTTTACTCCCAACTGATCAGAGACTGGGTGACACATGCTCAGTCCACTGTGGCTATCTGTTGGGCAACAATGTTGAGGAGGAAGTGCAGATGAACCTTTGGGCACTCAAAGGTCATGTCGACTTAACCCACTGGCCTCCACACCCAATCAGCTGTCAGAGCTTTCTAACAGCTGACCTGGGTGTGATTTGCAGGGTCAGAGGGGCTCCAGCTTGATGGGCAGCTCACTTATCCTTAGCAAAGACGATTGTTTGGTGAAAGTTTCCCTGCTGACGGCTGTCAGGAGCAAACGCTGATCACTTCAAACTGGGACTGATGAAGAAATTAATGTGACAAGTATGTATGAACATAAACTGCTATGGCATAACATTATTATGACCACCCGACTAGTATTATGCTGGTTCAACATTTGCTGCCACAGCAGCATAGGCTCCAATAGACCACTGAGAGTGTGCTGTGGTATCTGGCAGCAAGATGTTAGTAGTTCTGATACTGACCAAGACAGAACATTAATTTCTCACAAGAACCATCTTTTTAGAGAAGCTCTGGTCCAGTAGTCTAGTCATTATGATGTCCCTTTACTGCAGTTGCTCAAATCTCTACAGTTATTCCTCTTATAACAGATCAACATTGAGGACGATATGTTCATGCGCTGCCTAATATGATTTACCTCTTTAACTTAATGAAAAATTAATCTTTGTATATCTTCATCAGTTTGCTTCACAACTTCTTATTTTGTCTGTTAACTTTGTCCTTTCCCATACCAAAGTGAAAGGAATTTTTAACGTCAGGCTAAATGTTAAAAACAGGTGACTCACCTGTTTTGGAAAGTCTAAAGCACACATACACACACAAGCACAAAAAAAACTTGAAGCAAAGCCTTAATCCCATGTGATTTGGAGTATAATTGAAGCCTCCATTGAAAGCAGTGCCTTGTTAAAATTAAACATTCTTGTTTACTGAGTCAAGTCTTCACCTGCATGGGTGTGGTGGTGTTAACGGGGGCAAAGAGAGATAGTAAAAGTCAGTAGGGGAAAAAAGAAGGGAAATAAACACATGTTAGAGCACTAAATTAAAGAAGAGACAGGGGGTAAAACTGGGATTGAGCAATACTTGCACATCTGGTAAATCCATCTCATCTGGTCCTTAAATTCATGGCTAACAAGCCAGCTCTGTCTGGAAGGTTATGCAAACAGCCATGGCTTTTTATTTACTTGTTCATGTGCATTTTACTGGTGAAATTACACTCCGTGTTGTTTCCACTGATTTAATTTGATTGCTTTGGAAGTGTTTAAAGAAAAGTTGAACTTTAATGATGTGCTCATGAAGAAGTGATGGAAAGTTTGTTTTTGTTCTTTAAACGCTGACAGCACCTTTAGGGGTTATCTTTGCCTGTCTCCGAGGTATCGAGAGCATTTCTGTTGTTTGCCACCTGCGGGGGGAACAAAGCTCCCTGGGCTGTTTGCTGTTTATGAGATGGAAAGTACATTGAAATAGTTTGAAGGAGTTTTTAATTTGGTGTCTTTGTGTAAAAAGGACTAAAGGATTGCAGATAGAGCACTCTGCGAGGCTAATCTGCGTCTTGAGCTTGGAAGTATGTTGTTTACACTTGGAGCAGCTCAAGAGATGTGACCCATTCATAAATTTTCTTCCCTGCGTGCGTAAAAGGAAGTGTGTCTCCCCACCACACCCCTCCTCCTCTCTCCTGCTTTCTCCCTCTCGCTTCTCTGCAGAGCTCTCCCTCAGTCTTCATTCATAAAAAAAGAGCCCTACAGTAAAACTCCTGCGCTCTAACTGGATACTTCAAAACCCTCCCTCCCTTCCTGTCTCTGTGCAAACTAAGTCAAATTTAACCCCCCTTCTCTCTCTGTACCTCTTTCAGCGCACACACTCTTTGAGCATTCCAAGATGTGAACAAATCCTGTGTTTTTTGGATTTGTGTAGAGCGATTGTTTAGTTTTGTGCCTTGCAGTAATTACATAGGAAGTTGTGGCTATAGAATGCCGTTACAGTGTTTCTCCGAGAGCACAGTTTGTAAGGACAGCATAAAAAAAAGGGGGAAGACGAGGAACTGAAAGTAAACTCCTTCACCACTCATGTTTTAGGATTCTGTTAATATCTCTCCAGGTTGCACAATTAGATGTTCTCTAGTGCCTCTAGAAGTCAGAGATGCACTGATAGAGGGCTGTTCCTGTAGGAGTAATGGTTAACAATGTTTACAGTAACTTTTCAGCCATGAGCTTTAAGCTCAATCACTTACGAGAGATTACAGAACATAATTTAAGAAGGCTCTTTGTAAAAGTTTGCATGAAATGTAACTTTTATAAGTATGGTCGGTGCAACATGTCCAGTGGCCGAAAGCTATATTTAACTTTGGGTAAAGTTGTGTCCATAAAAGGCACTTTTAACATAAAGGACACTTTGAATCTGTAGGTTTATGTGCAAATCTAACCCTTACCCCATTGCTTGGGGATTTGCTGCTGAAAAATCTACATTTGAAAGGCCAAATCACAGTTCCCCTTGTGCATCATATAATGGATCCTTTCTTAAAGTCCACATGGATCCGGACCAAGAGGAAAGCCAATGCTGTTAGAACACCGTAGCCTTCTAAAGCTAACCCCGTGTTGTAGCAGTGAAAGCAGTCCACCAGAGTCTGACAGAACAGAATATAGATTGCTGCCATAGAAGAAATCCTCAACATCATTATTGGAGTCAGAACTGGAACTGGAAACTTATTGAAAGACAAACGTCGGAATAACAATGACTGCAATTCTGCAACCACTCAGCTTCAAGGGAGTAGTGTCATTGAATCCAGTTTACTGATATACCACAAATTCACAACATGTCATCTCATTTACAGAGACGATTCAATCAAATCTCTAATTGGTTAAAAAGTTTCTATTGTAAATAAAACCAGCTGATTGCATTGAGACATTGACTTTACAATATTCGCCAAGTTGCTAGAGAGTTGCTAAGCATGCAGATCTGGGATGCCAGTGATCCTATCTCACGGGTTAACCTGTTAGATGGGATTCCACTGCTCTCACCTCACACACTTGTTGCATATTTATAGATGCTGAACTGTTAAAGCTCAGAAACATTGATGAGGACAGTGAAGTAAGAGAGGTGGTAATAATGAGGGTTAAAAATAATCAACATTGTTATAACTAGTGCATTACATTAACTTGAAAGGATATCAATTAATTTTTTTATTGTTTCAGACCAAGCTGTGGACAATGCAATTCTAATTAAATGTTTTTACTTTAAGTTTTACTTTCATATGAAATGTTGCATTCATATTAATCAGAGATTTGTTAACCAAATGGATGTTCTTATCCATAATTATTAAAATTTAGATACATATTATAGAAAAAGATACTTCTGAAGGTCAAAACTGTTTTTTGTGAACAATAAATTCAAAGAAACTACCAAACTCTTGGTTTTAGCCTGCTGTGTATTTTAAATGTTTCTGAAATCTATCTATCTACAATCTAATGTCAGTTTTCTTGCATATCCTTGAAGAAAGGCGTGTTATCTGTTGAGGCATTGAAACTAATAAAATCAACTTGTTTTATGTGGAAATTTTCAGGAAATTGGAATCCTTAACAAGACATTATCTTGAAATCAGAGTAACTATTGAGCATGAAGCTTCAGCAGACCCAATGTATGTTACTGGAGAAACAACTCCTAGGAGGAAACTTGGTAAATGAAGAAGACAAAGAAGGAGTAAAATGTGACTGGCTCTTTGCATTGTCTCTTTCAAAAAGGGCAATTTAAAGATTATTTCTATCTGTTTTGGGTGGAGGAAATCCATACTTTTCTTAGCTCAATTAAAAAAACAGTTTTTGCATGCAAACTGGTATTAATTTCAGACACACTGGACTTGGAATTTCTTTCTGAAGAAAATACAACATACTTTTATCAATACCATTTAATATGAAAGTCTCGGCTCAATTAAAGAAAGGAAAATGTTTTTCTATGATTCCTAGATTTTAAAACAGAAATTTATATAATATATATAAATTATATAAAATTTATATAATATATAAATAATATATATGTAAATAAATAATATATAATATATAAATTTTGGAAGTTATGGGGGAGTTGAAGTGTTTCTTCTACCTCATTTTATTCTCCCTTTTTTCATAAAAATTATTTTATTTCAGCTTAGAAAATACCAGAATTTTGTATTTTGTATATTATTACCTAATTGTATATAGTAAATGGGATGTTATGATCAGTTACACAGTACTTGGCGTTTTTACCAAATCCTTTTTCTATTCTGTGTAGTTTCTTGCATTATTGTTATTTAAAAAAACCCCACCTTACTCACTATCTTGAGTGCATCTTTGGATACTCTACCCTCCGCTGGCAATGCCAGCATAACTTTGATTACAGCAGGCTTCTCTTTGGTTTAGTCTTGATCATGACTCAGCTTCAGGCCAGATGAAAGAAAGGAAAGCAGTGCTTGGAGAGAAGTTGCATTATGGTTCCAGCGACTCAGGTTCTAACCAAACCTTGGGTCTTCTTTGCTCTGTGTGCTGTGATTCGTAATGATCTCAAAGCTCTTCCTATTGTTTGGGTGGGTTTGATGGATCAGAACTGGCCCTATCAGACCAGAACTGGACTATCAGCAAAATGAAGGGAAGGGAAACAAAAGAAAGAAAAAAAAAACGCTCACTGTTTTCATACACTCTCCAAAATACAGCTGCTATGCAACGTGTGCACAAACAGTCTTGTGGTTGCCAAAAACACGCAGATGTCGTTTTACTTCATGTTAGTTGAATTTGGGCCTTATTGCTTTTTTGTTGTTTTTTTTTTTTGGGGGGGGGGGGTGAAATGGCTGATTTCCCTCACGTGAACAGATGATGTCTTTTGACAGTCCCTCATCCGCCGCTGCACGGACAAACACACACACACACTCTCCCTCTTTTCACACACAAACCCTGGCCCTGCTGTTTTATGAATGGGCTGGTTGTGAAAGACTGGCTGAGGAAGCACATTGAGTTAAGGGGAGTGAACCTCCATTCATGACATTGACATGAGTTATTTCTCTACCAGAAGCACCTATTTGTGTAAGTGTAGCACTGTTTTTACTTTCTGTCAGACAGAATTCAGAGATTTATCAATTTTCTTTTTATTCTTTCAAGGAAAATATTATATTTTCTGCTTTTTCTATTAGGTCTATCCTCATCAATTTTTATATATAAGTCTCAGCAATAATAGAAAGGCTATCTAAAGTTCGCATCTTTATGACTTGGTCTTTAAAGGGTTTGATGAGGCATATATTTGTTTTACAGCATTCAATGAGGGAAATAAAAGCTTTCCAGAGTTGATTATGAGCAGCGCTGTCAAAGCTGAGGGTGGGGGCACATGGATTGGAGTTGGCAGCACTGCTCTGTGAATGGACGGCAGTGTGCGCTTCATTACAGGAGAGTTTAAGGAGGGAGAAGAGACCTTTTTCATGCTGTTTTATCCCTGAAACAGACAAAGAACTGTTGATGTGCCTGTGTTGTTGCTATAGCTGGATTGTTCTTTAACAAACAAAGATAGACAAAGATTCTGTCAAAAAAGTAGATCATTTAATGGGAGGGTTAGTGTGGTATTTTTTCTGTTTCTCAATTCCCTCATTCATCACAATGTGTTGTATGTTTCCTTTTCAAGAGCCGTTTTTTGTCAAAGGCTTGAATCGTTGTGGTCTTTGCTTTGTAAAAGTAGAGGAATGAATTAATAAGCTCTCTTAGAATCCCATTTATGCCTTAAATCAGGGTCTAGTACCGTAAGAGTTGGTGATCGTTTCCCCCTAGAGGTCTGGAGAATTTCCCCCATGGAGCTCTAGTTTGTAGCTTTCCTTAACTTGTAACTGTTTTAGCTACTTGCAGCCTTTTTCCGTTTACATGCAAGTTATGTGGTTGTGTTTAGCATAAATTCTATATTTTCAGCAGGTTTTGTGTTTGTATTATCTTTCCACTTTGCTTTCTGTGATTCCAGTTTTTATTTTAACTCACATGAGTTTTGCCTACTCAAAGCATTTTTCTTTTGCAATGTTATTGTGGTTTGCCTCTGTTTTGAGTTTTCTAATCTAATTTTTAAGCTTGGAGTTTCAGATTTTCCTATGAAATTCTATTTATTTGGAGTTCAAACCTCTCAGTGAAAGTATATTTTTAACATAAAATCAAAAATATGGTCACAGCACATTAATGTATCATTTTTATTCAGTTATACAGATACAAGACCTACAAACTGAAAATAAATTTATTTGAATTCCATAATTCTTAATATATAGATCTGTTCTATTCCTTAGAAATAAGCCCAGATGTAGCCTCTTGCAGTTTCTCAACACAAACAGATCGAACACTTTGCCATACATCCTCCTTTACCATTTTCAAACAGTTACGATATAATCATTTTGTTCTCATTTTTCAATTATTATCATCCAAAGAGACATTGACAATTTGTGCATTTCTTGATAGACTAACAGAGTTGAATATGTGTGTGGTTTCCATGAAGAACTTGCCAGATACCTTTTGGCATTGGATGGTTATTTATGATAAATGTTTAAAGAAATTAAGGCGTTTTTTTGATTTTTTTTTTTTTTTTTTTTTTTTGGTTTTCCTGGGTCCTAAATAGTGCATATGAGAACCAAACACACCCGAGAGAGAAAAGGCAACCCCCATGATGCTGATCCACAGGGTTTTGTATAGATGTGACGATGTAGCTTTAAGATGCAATGTTATCTGAGCTGACACATTTATCATATTTATATTTAAATCATATTTAAAAACAACAACCAAGCACACTTCTATGAGGATCCTAGACACATACTATGTTGAGTTGGATGAACATGTTATTACTTTGTGAAACAGAACAGAAGGTGTCCGGAATTAGATGGGAGCCATCCTACAGGGATATTGATCCAGAGGCACAGAAGGAGGAGATGGAGAAGGTTGATAGATGCTTGATAAAGATAAAGCCAAGATAAATCAGCTTGAAAGCAGATGAGGGGAAGGAAAGGGGCTAGAAATGTGCCACAAAGAGTTATGGCCAAGATCCTGATCGAGAAGTGAGGGTCAAACTGGAGGGCAGCCAGGGTTGAATCTGCAGGAAGAAGCTGTGGATGTGGCATTTACGCTGATAATTCTGAGCAAGGTGATCCAACCTGGATTCATTATCTTTTGTTGGTTTCATTACCTCTGCAGGTTGCACCTCATAAAAACCAAGCTAAGTCTGCACATACTCACCCCTTCCCCACATGTAGCACACCAGGGGGCAAAGATCATTATTTTATTTCAGTAACTGTGTGGAGACTAATCGATGGCTACATTAAATATTAGAAGAGGGGGGGGCGCTATATTCGAGTGTGATTGAGTGACTGAGAGTAAAGAGTCAATATTGAGGTAGATTAATTACATCCAGGCCTGGTCTTTGATGGGATGTCCCTCTCGCTGCATGTGTCCTGAGAAGGGGATCTATTGTATCTCGTCCGCTAAACTGCAGCAGGGTAGTGAGATTTATAACTGCTCAATGGCCATTTATAAAAAGCTAACGCTGCACAGAAGAAAGTGAATTGGACAGCAGGGAAAACATAAAATGGTAGAACGTTTGGAGCTAAATCTTGATTCTTTGGAATTTCCAGAGGGAATTAGAATAAAAGGACATTTTCTAAATGACGGGAATCAATCTGAGAAAAACCAGCAGGATTATCAACCAGGAAGAAATGTTTCCACCTCTTCAAAAAAGTAGTTTTTTGTTTTGAATTTATTAAAGGGAAGTGAAACAATGATGTGTGCAGATTTAACTCTTCAACTCCCTTACCAGAATCAGTGTCATTAACATCTACATGCTGTTTGATGAGGCATAGATGCCCCATGGGCGTTTTAACAGTCCACAATGACCCAAAAACGTCTCTGCAGACCAGTTGTCTGCATGGATGTTACCACTGCAGCCTCAATCAATCTAGTTAGGCTTGTTTGGCAGGTATCTGACAACCGTTCTTTAAAAATTCAAGGGACTGAACCATTATCAGATGGGTGTGGACGATCCGTAAATCAGATAGAGCAGACACTAATGGATCCAGCACTCTAGAAAGATACTGAAACGCTCTCTGGCATGGTGGCTCTCAAAGAGGATGAGCTTGTTAGTGCTGCCCGGCCTCCTTGTGTCTCTCTGAATGTGCAGTGACCTGAGAAGCATGCACACATGTCCAGCACATGTTTCCATGCACCAGTGGATTAGCTGGTTTTCCTCTACAGCTGAAAGGGTCTGGATTAGTTTGTATTTTCTTGGTTCCATTCATTTTCTGGTGATACACATCATTTAGCGTCTGCTATAAACATGTGATCCCTGTAAAATATGAGCAATTTTTGCTATTGAATTGTTGAGGAAAAGAATATGGTTATTGATATCTGTAATTGAGCTATTCCTTGTTATTCTCATTTGTCAGACTGGTCTCACTGACATAGCAGTTTTACAATATCTTAATGCAAGCATGAATATTGCTTGATGTAGCTCTGTTGTGTCATAATTACAAAGTTATTATTTTGTATAAAAAAACTATTATTACTTAACTGAATTCACCATGAAGACTTTGGACAAAGACCAGGGCATCTAGGATAATGTTCTCTGGATGAATATGTTTAAAATGTAAAGATTATTTGGGTACCAAACCAAAGGACACGATTCTTGTATAAGTTGTGAAGCATGGAAGTTGTAGGTGTTGAAGTATCCTGCTTTGTCACAACTGGACCTGCAACATGGTAGTGAGCCAAAAAGTACCAGTAAATTCTTCAATGACCAGATGATAAATACAGGGACAATAATATACAAATTTTACTTTTCGGACCTTGTAACCATGTTGTAATGCTATTTGCTCATCAAATTCATACCGACAGTAGTATTTTGCTCGATTCGTAATGTCTGAGTATTCTCCGCTCTCTGAGCAGCAGTCCCTCCTTATTTTTTAAAAATGGGACACCAAGACATATTGACATACAGCTGTCTTTGCCAGGCCTCACGAGGAAAAAAAACACATTCTCCAATGAATGAGTTTCGATGAACGCAGAGCGCATTCATTTCTTCTTAAAGTTAAGAAAAAGTGATTCTTATTCACTTCTAATCTGCAAAGAGACCAAGTCATTGATATGTTTTTAGACTTCAGCCTTTCTAAATAAGAGCCTTATCCCAAGAAGTGTGGTGTGATACCATGCTGCAGTATGTTATCTTTAGGATGATGTCGTGAAGTGGGCGTTGCTTCCACAGGGTAGGCAAGTCTCTTTTTTCCAGGTTGGAAGAAAACAAAAAGTATTTTAAATTAAATGGATACTCTGTTGTACCAAAGACTATATTTCATCATATACATGTCTGTAGTTGAGTTTGGGAATCATAAAAACAAATAATATAGAACAATCAGAGATTGGAGAAGCTTAGGCAAAGCCAAAGCTCAGCTGTTTATTGTTTTTACGATGCTGTGAAATGACAGAAAATGGGTTCTACATTAAAGAAGAAACCGCTTCTTAAGGGCCAAATTCCTCAGACTGGTATCAGAAACCAGTAATGCCAGATTAGATAAACATGAATCCCTTAATAAAAGAACGACCATAAAGACAGCAGGGTCCTTTCAACTTTCACTCAGACTTCACTGAGTTTTTACACCAGAGTCCCTTCCTGCTGCAACTGGGATCCCAACCTAGTCAAAGACTTAAACAGCATGAAAGAAGTAGAGGGTATATGGATATTTCTCCATATTTATTTATAACTAATAAGGTGTTTTTAGTTTATATATGATTGCTCACCAAGGTAGAGTGAAAACAACCACGAATAATTGGAGAAAACATGAGACAAAAGTTGCCTGTTTCATCGGACAGTTAAAGTCCAGTCAGACAAACTCCTATCACCTCGAAATTAATGGCAGCAGTCAGTCGGTCAGTTGACCAAACATTACTTATACTTTTTTATACAGTAAGATATACCACAAAGTTCTCTACAGAACAAACCATTCACCACAACTATGCATTCAGCTAAACAATACTGGAGCAGTTGTGACTGCACTTCATCCTTCCAACCTTATTTTATCTTTGATATATTTTTCAGTATTTTTCCATCAGTAGGAGATCAGATGAAGGTGCATCACACCGGCTATGAGGAACTGCACATCATCTAAGATAAGAACCAGATCTGAAGATGGCTCCCCGTTAAACCCTAAAAGAGAATGACTTGAATGTTATTTGTTTAACCAGACCCACTGAATGTGTGTATGGGAGGATTTAACGGGACACCTTCCTGTCACCTGGTTGGATCATAACGCTTACATCCAATGACTGATTGTGAGTGGGGCTGCCGTGTGCTGCAGTGTTCCAGAGGCTTAATACTTGGCCAAGCTGCATATAAACATCCAGTGTAAGACTCTCCAGACGCCTTCTCTGTCCTCATGCTGGATTTCTGCAAACTGAAGGTCTTTAATGGGAGGAAATAATCTGTCCAAACTCAGATGGAGGAGTGCAGAGCTGTGTCCAATGGACTAAATCCCAAAGCTTATTCTGCAGCTTAATGTTTTTAGGATGTACGTTATTTTGCAAAAGTATCGGCATGATAAGAGTTTTCCACATTAAGTCACTTGAAACCACAAATAAGTGTATTTTGTTCAGATATTATGTCCCAGACTAAAACAAATGGTGCAGAACTGTTACATGGAAGGAAAATGATAACAGGTCCTGTCAGAGTTTTTCCCATTTTAGTTGTTTTATTTATGGTGCTTTACATGAACCACAGGGTTGTTGACCAAGGTTCACCTGATCTGCTGATCTAAGGAGCTCCTATAAAGTCACTGGCAGGTGTACCCAGTAATCCTTTCCCTTTCCACTTGGTTAGTTTATGGAGAAAGCTTTCTCTTGGTTTGAAGCAGTAGAGTTGACATCGGCTTAGTAAGACAAGTGATCGTATCCCAGTAGTGCATTATTGGCTTTTTCTAATGTACATATTGAACTATTGCATCAGAAAAGCTTAATGGAAATGGCAAAATCAGAAAAAACACCCCTAAAACACGCAATATGTTTTTCACTTACTTGAGGTGATTTTTGGCTTTTGGGAAAAAGGGTTGATGTGCAAAACAGGGTATTGAAACATTGTTTTCAAATCAACTATGACGTAGCGAACTTTTACCTCACATAACAGATCAGGTGTTGCTGCTGTCGTCATCTTCATGGAGGTTCCTATTATATGCGTAGACATTGGCTGCAAGCACCATCGCCATTACTGGCTGACATTTAAACGTAAGGACAACTTCCTCAATTGCAACACTTTCTTTAAAACTTTCCTCTATTACTGAACTGTGATCCATGTTAGATTGCAGCCTCTGTTTCCTGTTTACTACAGCCATGCGTAATATGGATGATGATGCTTTGCAGTGCTTTGTTAATTCTTTTTAAACCAAATGGAAACACCACAAATTCACATTTCTTTTTTTTTTTTTTTTTTTTGCTTAAAACTTTAATTTCAGTTGAATGGAAACATGGCTAGTTTCTCATGATTAATTTAACAGAGCTCTAACCTCTGGATATCCTTGGTTGCACTGGAGTTTATTTGGGGGTATCAAAACAAAGGTTAATAGACTCATACTTTTATTAGTATCTTTTGCAAACTTGGAAGAGTTTTAGGAGCCTGAGTACTTTTGTTAGCTTTTTTTTGTCATCTTGAACGGTTCAGCATGTTGCAGATTAAGTAGAGATTTTCACACCACGTCTGCATGACTCAGCTGAGGGCCCCATTGTATTGACAGTGTGTTTGGGGGGTTTGAGTGGGGGTTGGGATTCCTTGCTCATGCAGTCTGTTTGGGGTAGGTGCCTGTTGAATGGGAGCCCTACCCATGTAATGATCCATCTACTTCCTAAAGCTCTCAACCATGACCATCACCTTTCACCCTGCATCCCCCCCGTAGAGCAAGTATTTACATATGTAAACGTCCATCTCAACCTTGCTTTCTGCAAGGAATCGGGGGGGTTACATCTATGTGATGGGATAAAGCGAGGTGCCAAAACAGACAGGCGAACAGAATAGCACAAAATAAGGGAGGAGGAGATAGGATGAGATTTGAAAGAGGAGGAACTTCTGACCTTATCAGTTTAGGAGGTGATGGGAAGCTGCTACCTTCAGGACACGGCATGCTGTCTGCATTATCTCAACATTGTCCGGTTTAGAGGGCAACAACCATTGTGTTTGGAATCTGTCTTTTCACTTCCAAACACCCTTCAGTATCTTAGCGCCCAGAGTGCTTAAACTCACGCAGCGGCTCTTCACCTTGTGTATGGAAGGATGAGGATCTCATTAGAGGGCTGGTGTGTGTGAGGAAAGGTATTAAAGGAGGTCATATTGCCCCAAAATAAAAGCAGGAAGAGAAGGAAACCTGAAGAATATAACTCTGCCTTGAACTGTTTACAAGATTGCCAGCACTTTATAAACTTCAGCTGCAAATCTGACATTATTTAGACAGGAATATTTACTGTAACATGCACGACAGTTTATAATAGCTGCTGGAGACCAGAGCTAGTATTATTCTAAGAAGTCTTCATGGATCTGGCTTCTAGGTTAGCATTGGATCATTTTAGTTCCCATAGATGCTTGGTTTCTAGATATTTACTGGGGAATAAGGTCTTTCGAGGATGAAGTACAGCAAAATTACAGCAAAAATAAATAAATTCAAGGAGCTCATTTGTTTGTTTTCTGCTCATAATCCTTGGCATAGTTTGGCATATGGTAGTATGTACAATTGCTGCAGTAGACCTTCAAATTTTAAGGTATTAAAAGAAGCCATTAGTAATAATGTAATACAAATAGGTTTTGGGCTAAAGTATTTGTTGTCTATAAAATTAATTCATCATTAGAATACAATGTACAGTATACAAAACATCATATTAGTTTTAGATACGACTTTAATGTTTTTATATGGCTGTGATGGACTTGCAACCTGTCCAGGGTTTACCCAACATTTCACATATAGACTGCTGAAGGTAGGATCCAGCCCACTGCGACTGTGACAGATAAATGTAAAGGACAGACGGACGGACAAGATTCTCGATACCCGGAGAGAATGCCTGACTTTATCATTTTCAAACCCCTGCTGGCTTCTACCACTGAGTTGAAGTTGAAAACAGACATAATTCAGTCAGACATCATCTTACTATAAATTTTTTGTTTGTGTTTCTTTATGTTACAGAGCAAAAATGATTAAATAAGATTTATAGTGAACAAGAAACTACACCAAATATCTTACAGTGTGATGACACAGCAAAGCAATATGCACACATGCTACCAGTATGCTATGCATTAGACAGCATTCAGTTTTAAACTGTTAAATTATTTCCACTAAATGCATAATATGGGTAATGCCTAATTTATGTTGAGGTTGTAATTTTAACACGTATACACATCGGTATCAAAGTTATATGCTTAATCAGAAATTGTTTACGGTTGTGGCACACTAAAATCTTAGATTTTTAATCAGATGGTCAAGACGCTGACTTCAGGTGATCAAAACATGGGATATGTCACTGGTCACTAGGGGGACCAGATTTGTGCAGCATAGTTTCACATTTTCACTTCTGCCCTGCCGTCCCACAAACCAGAGCAACAGCATTTGACTTGGTCATATTATTAAAAAGCTAGAAAAGCACTTGGAGAACGCAGACCTCCACCAAGCAATAAGTAGCTAAATAACCTATAGCTAAAACTCACACATGATCATTACAAAATTTTAATTTTCTCCTTGGTATAAGGTGCACATTTGGCAACACTTTCCTTAAAATCCTTTCATGAGTTTATGAATAAGGCACAATATGTGTGTGCAGCCTCTGGTGTTTGTTCTGCTCTTACCTTCATTCACTCTGCTTTCTTGTTTGATCAGTCAATCAAGACTTTGAGCAAGGCTTGGCTCACCTTTCCTCTGTTTTTATCTTCAGTATAATACTTCTTGACTTCTTTGAGTCTGATGCTGAAGCTGTCAATAGTCACTGCTGCCACCCTCTGGTTTGGGGGGGGGGATTGCTTTTTCCGCCAAATAATGTTAAAGAATCCTTAAAAAAAAATCCTGCATCTGGATAATGATGTGGATCATGACCACAATTTAATGGATTGTTCCCTGGAATGAGGTGCACCTTTGCTAAAAATTTCCTTAAAATCAGTTTATAAATCTTTTCAAGTTATCCTGTATAGAGACCAACAGAAGTTAAAAAATATTTCCAGGTGCCTTTCCTTAATGTGAAGAAAGCAGATATGCAGTTATTGTCACGGAGCTTCATCAGTATCCCACGTCAAGACCAAGCTACATACAATAACCTTAAAATAAACAGGTAAAGTATGATGGAAACTTTGGTGGTTAAAGACATTCAAACACAGCCACAACAAAGACTGTGGAATGGTTTAGGAGTGGATGAGGTCACTGACGGGTGATTCTCGGGGAGATTTTTGTGAAGTTTACTTACGTTATTTTTCAATTTTATGCAAGGGCAGTGCGATGTAAAGCAACGGTGTATAACTAACTTAATACAAACCTTAAATTGTACCGGTTAGACCAGAACAGAGCAGAGCAACATCAATGGCTGTATCCGTTCCAATAGAGTTAGTTTGCTCTGCATTGTGAGTCAAGTTGGGTGCACTCCCTCTCAGGATTGTTTGCAGTTCATGACCGTGCCTGAGGAAAAAAAAAGGGGAATGTCAACAGAAAAACATGTTTGTAATATAAGAGCTGCAGTCATGTGCCACCCTCTGTGTGAAAGCGCTCGCAGACACTATGCCGGAGATTCAGAGGAGGCTGGATCCCCACTGTGTCTGTCTGGGAAATCTGGGTAAATGCTCTCTAATCCTGTTGATCCTTGCATAAAGCCAACACTTCCTCACCTGCCAGCCTGCCATGCTATAGTGACCTGGGTGCAAAATTACGAAGGTCGTGATGATGAGAAGCACCACTTGGCTGTCGGTTTATTGAAAATGTTTGATCTTTCAAAGGCAAACAGGTCATTGTGAGAAGAGGAAAATATAAACCCTTACATTTGCATAACCTGTTTGTACAATAAAAAAGTTGGATTTAAAACTAGGTGGCTGGATAAACAAATTCAACATGATGTGTGATCAGTTAACATGATAAAAGCTACAGGTCCTAAACCTGTTAACAGTTTGTCACATTACATGCAAATGTTTCAGTCTGTCTTTTGTTTTCTTGTTTTTTTTCTTAGATTATTATTGTAAAGAGGAAGCAAAAATGAATTTCAACATCTCTTAAGAGGGGCATGCTTTTCTTTTCACTCTCCATGGGTTCTGTAATTTTGCTGTACTTATGGTTGCATGTTTTTAGGGTTTTTCTCAACCTTCTTTAAAGTATTAAAAAAATAGTTTATTTCCATTTATCTTCGTAAAACAGCTGTGGCTTGGGCTTTCACTGGTTTTTATTCTATTGTAGCTCCAGTTGTATATGTTTGAAAGTTATTCTGCTTGAAGGGGAATGTTTATCCCAGTGCTAAGTCCTCTAAGAGGTTTTCTACCAGGAATCTCATGTATTTAGCTGCATCTGTTTGTCCATCAACTCTGACCAGTTCCCTGTGCTTGCTGAAAAATATTTCCACAGCCTGATGCTTCCATTACCAACGGGTAAACGGGTGATGCCTCACATCAAAAATCCATTGTTGCTCTAACCTCATCATATTGTCCTGCAAAAATGACTAGACTATTGGGAGAATTCTTGTCTTTCTTCCAGCATTTGCTTTCCTTCTGTTACTTGGCCATTAATAGTCAACTATACGACTATTAACTGTTCTGCCAAATATTTTCCCATCTCAGATTAATGGTCTGTCTGCCCAGCCTCTCCTTGAAGGTGGACAGCCATATCTTGGTTGTCTGCAGCTGTTCTAAAATCTTTCCATATGGGATTATTTAATTATTAGAGCTATATGGACTGTTGAAAAGTTGAGAAATTGTCTTCTGACGTAACTCTTTAAATTTCTTCCCACCTTTCTCCCTGTATTCTGACTTCCTTATTCTTTATGAGGTTGTTTGTTTGCTAATGTTCTCTATCTTCATAAAATTATTGGATGTATGCTTAGGTAAATTAACAACCAAGCCAGGTGGTACAGGAAACACATGTCACCCTTTTGAAATATTTGTTAAAAAGCTTGAGTAAGATCTATCCTTTCTTATTTCCCCCTTTAATGACGCACCACTTTGGGTTCGTCGGTTACAAAAAGTTTGAAACAAAATCTATGGAGTTACTGGTTGTAACATTGTAAAAAAGTAAAAAAGTCCAAGAAACACTGTAATCTTCTCACTTTTTACCTCACGGCCATTTTGCACTTCATTCAGTTAGCCAGATGTTTTTTTGTGAATGGACGACATTACTTTGTAATTACCTGGGCTGTGCTTTCAGTGTGGCCTGCTCCATCAGCTCCACGCCCACAGCAGACACACACTCACACACAAACGTTTGGCAGGCAGACGAGGCGACGAATACGCTCACACACACACACTAATGCGTGCCTCCCTTCCCCAGCTGGAAGCGCACAGCTGCTGCTGTTTACCCTGTCGGGACCAGAAAAACATCCTGTACAGTTCTCTGGGTGAAAACCTCCCCTCGCATAATAAACACGAGCCCTCTGCGCAGTTTGAAGCTCCACTTTGGGTGGTTTCTGTGGCCATTGAGGCAAAAGGTCCCCTTCAGCAGTCGGGCTTGACAGACATTTCAAAATGGGGAACTTTGTATGATGCATTCATAAGGTCGTGTTACATTATCTGTCATGCAAGAAAACAAAGTGATGGTTAACATCTGGATATGAAGAGCAACAGATTTACTGTATGTGCCCCTCTGAAGGTGATGTGACATTTACTGACCGACAGGCGTCTCTTTGGCCCATAACCCTGTTTAGCTTTCAGCCTGACTTCAACAGAGGAAGTTTTTGCTGCTGTTGTGTCTGGAAGAAAAAAACAAAAGTGGGCAAGGACACTTTAGGCTGCTGGAATGCGGTCGTGTGCAAGCATGTGTGTTTCTGTGTTTATGTAACTGTCTTTTGACGTGTCTGTCTGCTGCCCTGTGCTTCCACTGACAGTCACTTAAATCTTTTTTTTTTTTTTTTTGGGTGGTGGGTGGCACAATAAAGACATTCCAGTGCAAGCAAGCAAGGGAACTAACCTTATTCCTCCGAGTTTACAGTCGGTAGTATCGGGGCAGGGCTGAATCACAAAAGAATCTAGCAGCGTCTTTTGTACATGAGCTAACAATTATGTCTGCTTTCTGTTTATTATCTCTTGTAGCAGTGGCATTTCACAGTCCTCCAGTTACCATCAAGAAGGAACCACAGAGCCCAGGCTCTGACCCCAGCCAGTCCTGTAGCCACAAACAAACCTTCAGCTACTCCAGCGGAGAGCAGTGCCTTTATGCCAGGTATCATGCTTTTTCACTTTAAATAGGAGACTAAGTTTCAATACATGAAAAAACAGAATACATTTTTAAGCGTTTTAAAAGGAAAATAGAAGTGGGTTGAATGTAAGTTTTCTTTCTATCACTTTATTAAGTGATAACTCTTGGGGTGAACGCCTCTAGCATAGAAATTTATTTCCACCACAATGCAGTGGTGAAAATAAATTTAGAATAAACTTACCAAAGCAAAAGTTCTAGCCAATAAACTAGGCAGAGTTTGAAGATTTTTTCCAAATAATTCAGTCTACAACTGTCCGGTTAGAACTAGAGTAGAAAATATTTAATAAAGCATCTATTTACCTCATGAGTTGATAGAAAAAAAAAGCAGAAAGCTCAAATCTGGGGGAATGATCTTGACTCTTACCTGGGAATCTCAGGTCTGCTGAGTGGACCATAAACCCCTCTTTATATTAAAGGGTTTGACACGTTTGTCTATGGTTTCATAGCTAAAGCTAGGCCCAAAATTAATCTTCAGTGGGTTAAGGATTCCAACTACATCAGGAAATCTACATCAGAAGGACCAAAAGGAAAAGGCTCAAGCTGCTGCAGTGGGCCATTCGAAGCCCAGATAATTTGAGCAAAATTCTAAAGTGGGACTTTTAGAAAGCTCTTTAGAAATGTATGCGTTGCTGCAGACCTCAGGCTGCCACATATTTAACTCTAATGTTGAAGGAAAAGTAAAGCATTAAAGACAACACACGAAAGATGATTGATTGCCTCTGAAAGTAAATAGATGAAACTAAACAATGTTCAGGAGGTTGTTTTACCTGCAGTGAGGTTTTTATTTCCCTTAGCGTTAACCTGCTGAGCACACATCATTCAAGCTAAAACCACTCATTATTGGCAGCTTCTCTCTCCTATTAGCTCTGTTGGTTGTGTGGACTACAGATAACCAACATACAGCAGTTGTTGGGACCTGAATTCAAGCATTTGTTGTTATTTTTCTGACAGTGCCTATGAGCAGAAAAGGGCTGCAGGAGCAAAGAGCTCCTGTTCGGGTACTCCCATGTCTCCGATGCAGCAGCATTACTCCCCGAAGCCTGCAGCAGCTGGACGGCCCGACGCTGGCTACCTGAACCCAGCTTCCACCTCCCAGCCTCTTCCCAGCAACAATTACCACATTAACAACAGGTCACACAACACAAATATCTCATCTAGAATTAGAAATGTTTAGTTACCTTTTAGATATTTTGCATTAAAGGATTTAAAAAGTGAATGTTGTGTTATATATCTTCCAGTTCCAGGTTTCAGGGCACTTCAGCAGACCCAATGTGCCCCCAGTTCCCCCCACCAGCGCAGGCCTTTCAGCGCATGCCGTCTGCCCCAGCTGGGCACGGCTCTGCTGGATGTGGCGGAGGAGGGGGTGGGGGTCCAGGGGGCGGAGGTGGTGGCAGCGGGGGTGCGTATCATCGGCAGCACTCTGACCCCTGTGTGCCCTATCTGCAGCAAAGCTTTAAGCAAGAATACCTGGACCCTCTGTATGAACGAGCAGCTCATATGGCAGGACCAGGCCATGCGCAGGGCCACGGCCATGGACCCCACCCACATCCACACTCTCATCCACAACCACATCCACACAGGTTTCCACCAGCCCACATGATGGTTAAACAGGAGCCCACAGACTACACCTATGAGCCTGGTGAGTGATGCAGACTGATGCCTCCATACGTAACTGTCTGGTTTTAAGATATCATCCCCCCCGAAAGAGGCATTCTGCTCTGTCCTCGCTGAAGCTGCTCCTGCAGTATGATGCTTTCAGCACGTTTCACCCATCATTCCCTACATATAGACCATATACATACATTTTCTTGTCATCCTGCACTTCTTTGACAGGTTTTCTACAAGCCTTACTCAATCCTTACCGTGATTGTGATAAGACCTCTAATAGGGTTCCTTCCAGAAAGAACATATTTTAGGGGTGAACCACTGATATTTGTGATTGAGCAGGTTTTCAGCCTTAGCTGTTGATCTCTGCAGCTCCTCCGGTGTTTATTGGTTAATTAACTAAATTTATAAAGAATTTGTCTAGTCTTACTGACCTAATTGGTCAAAGGTGGGAGACCATTACTTTACCAATTGAACTACAACCATGGGCAAGCTGACTGTGTTACTAGCACTTCACTAACTAAAGCAACATCTGAAAAAAATCCATTTATCAAATTAATCAATATTAAAAAAATATGTAAAATATTTACCACCTGACTGAAAAAAACTACTAACTGAAAGAGAAAGAAAGCAGGAGCTGTATTATTTAGATCATAAAAGGTCTGCATTTAGGCCATTTTTGTTGACAAGTATATTTTTGAATTGAGAGGAGAGGGCTTTGGTGAGCGTGGCTAACCGGAGAACAAAATGTACAAGAGGAAAACAAACTTTCCACCCTGAACGCCGAAGGCCCTAAAGACTCCTCCTTTCAACTCTGATACTCTGCAGCAAAAAAGAAAAAAAAACTTCAGTTTCTACTTGACTTGCTGCAGCTCCACTCCGCCCTCTGTGTATAGAGGCAGAGGAATTTCATTGAGAAAATGGAGGGCACTGGAAAGACTAGAGTCCCTCACGGAGTGCTCCAGAGTTTCAGGTTGCACCAGCGGCTTCCTTTTTCTGCAGGCAGATGAACTCATAATGGAAAAATGAGTGTGGCGCTGGTAACTCAAACCTCTCACTGGCTAGGCTGCAGGAGAGGGTGTGGGGGGGGGGGGGGGGGGGGG
>JAUZNJ010016687.1:37869-71856 GCA_034780135.1 Jordanella pulchra
TACATGATTTCATAGCAAATTCAACAGGTTATGCAAACTACCCCCCCCCCCCCACACGCAAGGTAGGGCAGGCGGTGGACCGGGTGCGGTAGTCAGCTTAAGCGCTTTAACAAGAAGCTCTACATGCAGTGAGCTCATCTTCTTACTTCTATATAAGAAATCCAACACTTGCCACACTTTCTCCTCTCATTCGCTGCATTAAAGATGAACGTTTTTGTTGCTGCTAAACAAAAAGTTGAATTTAGTGTTTTCCTTCTCTTTTAATCGCAGTGTATCACATTGATACACTGGAATTGAAATGATACAAAAAAATCTAACTGTTCTTCAAAATATGTTTTTTTCCTCATTATTTTGAAATTACAATGACAACTATAGTTTAAAAAACCTTAATGTTCTGACAATTTTTTTTCATAGTTTAGGCTTTAAAAGGTTAAACATGCCTCTGAAATGAGCCTAGTGTCACAAAAGGCACATTATTCAGAATTATTCAGGAAGAAAACTGTGATTCAAAGTAGAGATGTCCTGATCCAATTAATTAATTGTCTGTCCAATATTAGCCAAAAACCTAATATCCCATTTTATTAGCCAGCATTTAAAATGTCCACTCTGCTTCAGTCAAAAGTTTCTGTAAGTCATTGGTTAATTTTCATGTCAGGTGCCTTTAGACCTTTTGTTGTTGACTTTTGTTCCCTATAATAAAGTAATATTAGTAACAGTAATATTACTTAATCAATCCTTTATTAACATTCTACAGTATAAAATAAGTAATAAAAGCTGGTGTAATTCATGCCAACATCGTATCGGGTCCATATTTGTATCGGCCAGTTCTCAAAGCTGCAATATCAGCTATCAGAAATATCAGCATCGTATCAGAAATTAAAAAGTTGCATCAGTACATCCCTAATTAAATGTTTTGTTATTAACCTACTCATTAAAATGTTTCAAATAACGATCAACTACCCTGATTAGGGTTAGAAACTGCCGTTGATGAGAACAGACTGAGCTATAGGGGGATCAGTTTTTTTCCCCCAATCAATATGTGCAAATGTTATGTAGTTTAAAAAATATAGAATTTAAACTCAAACCATAATAAATACAACTGCAACTTAAATATCACAGAAATGACACAATAATAGCATCAATTATGCTACAGCAGCTGTCTGCACCTATGAAGAATCACTGACCTTTAGGTTTCAAACACTCTGCTTGAAGGATGTGAAACTGACATCATTCGTTTGTTTTTTTTTTTCTGGTTAACATCAGATCAACTCGTTCTGTGGGCTGATTCTTAAAAATGTAAAAACAAAAAGGCAAAGGCTGGCAAAGTTAATGTATCTCTATCTGCCTGAGGTGAACAGTGTGGATTTCTCTGCCTCAATCACGACATTAAACATCCTGCAAAGACATGACAAGACTTGAAGACTTCCACAAAATCCTCTTCATTTTCTTTTCTTTTTAAATCTTGTGGAGCATGTTTCTTTTAATTAGCCAGCATTCATGACATAGTAAAAGAAACTGTGGGAACAGCCTTTCTAAACAATAAGTACTCAATGCTTCAGACTGAACGCCTACATGGGCTTCATGTGTTGCTGTTGATGTCAGCAGTTAACATACATGCAGTTGGGGAAGATGTGTCCTTAAAAAAGTCAGAAAATTGTCCTGTGAATTGCAAAAGTAAAAGCATGAAGTATTTTTGCTGATAAAAAGAAGCAACACAAACTGTTTTTTGTCCCTTTACTTGGGTAAAAACAATGGAGGTAGACGGAGGAGACAGAAAATAAAAGCTGAAGTGCAGTTTGAAGTGTCAAATAACCAACAAGCTAAACAAAATAAATGACACTACACTTTACCACCAATAATGTAAAAATGGTATAGTAGTAACTCGGGTTTATCAGCTTTTAGGACAACGTTTATATTAAAATGACGCCTAATAAATAACACCTATAGAGAAATAAAATAACTTATCATTTCTGTTTTTAAAAAGAATAACTCAAAACAACTTTAAAAACTTGGCAAACAACATTGTGGTGCTTTATCGCCATTGACCAGTAAGGAGTGAGGACCTGGATCAACAGAGGCCAGTTCTTCTTTGTTCATATGCTAAACCCACATAAACAATTACTTTTATAGTAAGTTCTAGTTATCTTTTTCAGTGGTCGTAACTGTGTCTGATTTTTAAGTTAAGAAGTACAAGTAATTTTTTATGTCTCAAATATAACAATATAAAAGTAAAAGTCTGAGTAAAGTACAGATCTGGTAAAAAAGTAGATGTACTTAGTTACTAAACACCCTTTGGAAAATGTTGATGAGGCTGATAAAAAGAGATTTTTTTGAAGTTAATTGAAAATCATGGCTAGAAAGTGTAAACAAAGTCAAACACCATTCTGCAACCCAATCTAAAACCATAGAGGCTGAAACTGTCATTGCTGTTGTGTCACTTGAACACAAACAGCCTTTTTCACTCAGTGCACCAATAACCCTGCAGCTCTCACACCCAAATCTACCCATCACTCCCCGTTGGTATCAGACATATTATTTACAGTGTGATCGAAAGCTGCTGCACCAAAATGGAGGGTTTGATTTTCCCCAGTGGCATCTTATCGCAACCACAGTGCTGCAGCTGCATTCCCCAGAAGTGAGTCACTACAGTGAGAGCCACAGTCAAAGGCTTTGCATTGCAGTTGTTATCCACTTGCTTTTCTCAGTAATGCAGTTGACAGGTAGCCAAAATAGAAGAATACCAGTTAACACACGTAGAGAAGCCACTGACTCATCCTCTTTGTGTGTGCACAGAATGGTAAAGAAAAAAGGAAGCAGATACACAAAGGTGAGCAGCTTAGCTGAAGGATGTGATGCACAATAGCCTTTTATTGGTAAATGCTGCTTTTTGTCCCGAATACTCGGGACTGGACTACCTTTCTCTTCTGGTGAAGGTGCCTGATGCAGGTCTAAATATACCCAGAGGAGTGATATGATAAACGCTTCATTTGTCCTTGCAGTGTCAGTGGTGTTCATATTATATACGTGTAATACACAAGACCACTTTTTCTCAAATGGATGATAAAAAAAGAGTAAATCTGATTTTTCTTTTTAAATTTGGTTGTGTGTTTAGGTTAACGTTCTGAACCTTCAGGGCTTCTTCCCCTCAGTCTGAGTTTGATGCTTGAACTCCATCACATCTAGTTACCGTATGCTTCAAACAATTATTAAAGTTTTATCTGCTAGTAAGAGGAGCTAATAATGCATGGTTGAATTTCTTTTTTTTTTTGACAAAAATAGAAAATCGGGAGAATGTGACTTGCATTTGTATTCAGCTCAGCTCACTCAGACTGGATGAAGAAAGAACATCAGTGAACATGAATATACAGTATTACCACGAATTCATCTAAACTACTACATCCTCTGAGTTTTGGCCAATCACTAACAAACAGGGCGTACTTAAAGACAAGGGCTCTTTTAAAGGTGATACGTGTTCAGTGTCTAACTTAGTCCTGCTGTTATGGATCTGTGCAGCCCATTCTCAGATGATAACTTAAACATGGCGCCATGAGAGCTGGAGGGATATTGTTTTAAATCCTAACTGCTTTAGACCGCCTGTCCCTGAGGCTTTCACTGAACTATCTCAGTTACTTAATGATTTATTTAGTGGTATCAGAAAAAAAGATGCTTGATTGAAACTTCCTGACATTCATTTTTACTGTAAAGAATTTCAAATGGATTTTCTGACAATACGTCAGTTTTAACTGAGAACTGCAACTTGATCTGTGCATCATTCTTAGTGAAACCGAATGTATTGTCTTTGAAATACCTTAAACCAGACATTAAAGTATCTGACCTGAATGGACCACAGTTATGATAGTTTTTATGTTTTAGGACGGGGACGGGGGTCAAACTAGATTATGCTGCTGTTACTGACCTGTAGCTCTTTTTATTTCTGTCCCAGATGTGCCTGGTTGTCCCTCCATGTACCACCACAATGAGGGCTATCCAACCCCCCAACACAGCAATGAAGGTAACCTCTTCCTATTTCCTTCCAGCAAACCCCTTTAACATTTTGTCATTACAGTCCTTTTGCGTTTTAAAATCTAAAAGCATTACAGTTTCATGAGGCCAATCTCCTGTGTCTAAAAATCTTTATCTTCTCTGAGTCTCCACTCATTACAGCTCTGTGGTCATTGGCCAACCAGTGGTGTGTTCATGTTTCCATTGGCATGGGCTCAAAGCTCACCCCTGCCTCATGAATCCTTGAATAAACAACTCCTGGAAAAAAGCAGAATAGTTCTCCTGCATAAAGGAAAACAGACCCTCCCTTCTCTCCCACCGTTTGTTGGACCATTTTTGGTCAAATTTAGCGTGTCAAAGCTTTCCTAAATGCCCCGAGACACTTTTAGATGCTTTAGTTATGAAATGTTGCTTCCCTTCCCCCCCAAAAAAGAGGAATGTAAACCAATTCCCTCAGTGTTATTCTAGTGTGAATATAGCTGCTTGTATTTTGGTGCAACAGTATTTAAAGTTTGGCACAGATCATGAATGCGAAACAGAGCTGTTGTTTTCAGATCAAGGCTACTGGAAACTGACACAGCTCCCTTCTTGTCTCTCAGGCTATCTGTTCGAGAACGACTCCCGTGTTGTTCCAGAGAAGTTCGAAGGTGAGCGAGCACACCCTTCATTCCCACACATGAGCTGCTTAGGGCAGCAGGTATAGATGAGGTCACTCCAATCTCTACGACTGCTTTGTAAAGACACCTGAGATCCGTTGCTGAGATGTAAACAGGTCTGTGCTCTCCAAAGCTTTACCTACTGGATTTAGTTTCATCATACGGGGCTCCTCCGTCACACAGATGAGCAGATTCCCATGGTGTGGCTGTTTGTTGACGCTAAAAGTGATTGAGTGAAAAGCCTGAGGTGGTTGAACCAGTGAATCGTATGCATTATATAAGAGAAGACAGCAGTAATTTAGCCACAGTTCTCACGTTCCTCCAGATGTGTACAACATATCCAGTAACAGGTAAACAACTGAGAACCAATCCAGGACGTACAAACGTTAACCTACTTACAGCTTCCTTCAGAGATCCAGTTCTCAACACGTTTAGCTACATGGTTTCCAATACTTCCTGTTTCTATATTAGAGAGCTTTATTGCTCTGTTTGTAAGCCGTTCTATTCACGTAAGGAAGACAGATTCATTATTAGTCGATGCTTCTGAACCATAATGGTGCATTTGATGCCCGACAGCTTTTGGAGCTCATTGCTCATAACCCTAAATAAATCAATACAATTACAACATATTCTAAAAAAGTTTGGTCTTTATCAGGATGACTTGCTGCACAGGTTTACACCCCTGTGTCCTGTACTCAACTAACAAGCTTTTCAAATAAAAACAAATGCGAAAAAATTGGTTAGTAAATAAAATGTATGAAAAACATGTAACATCTTTTTTAAGTTTAAAAAAACATGAACAATCAGTGTTTATGGATATTTTTATTTTTGACCATATTGGACGATATAGTTTACTTATGTAACTCCTCTATATACTTTTTATATCTATTTATTGATATTTTTTTATAACCATTTGCTCTTTTGACACTAAGATCCTTGAAGTGATGAGCATAAGAATGACCATGAGACGCCAGGATTTCTGAAATAAGTGCACCTCTGAATAATTATAGCGAGTCCTGTCTGGCTAAATCCTCTAAAAATGAAGTATTTCTCTGTTTTCCTCGTCCAGGTGAAGTAAAGCAGGAAGGCGGTGGTGTCTTCCGAGAGGGAACACCTTACCAGCGACGTGGCTCTTTGCAGCTCTGGCAGTTTCTGGTGGCCCTTCTGGACGATCCAGGAAATTCCCATTTTATCGCCTGGACTGGCCGCGGCATGGAGTTCAAACTCATCGAACCAGAAGAGGTGGGTCTGAATTCTGAAATTCAGAACATTAAAGTGACCCCCATAGAGTGATCAATTTATTTATCTTTTAGCAGTTTTTGTTCATTTAACAACCTACAACAATCAGGTGTGTTTGATCGTTTACATTTTCTGGCAATATGAATAAATTAGGAAAGCAGTCGGAGAGCGCAGACCTCCGCCATATTGTGACCCCCCACCTTCATAGCAGACCCAGATCATTACCAAAATATAATCATTTGTCAATAGTTATAATGCACCCTTCTGTGAAAATCTGAGCAAAATCCGACTGACACTTTTCAAGTTATCCTGGGGAAAAAAATGGACAAACAAACAAACTGATTGTGAGAAATTCAACAACAAATGAGAAACAAAGTTATTGAAGTCTGAGTCTGGGTGCATTACATTTTTAAAGCTTTTGATCTCCTTTGGACCATCCTCCCCGGATAAATAAAGCCTGGATCAGTGCTGAATGTTCCCAGGAAGAGAATCTGCTCAAGTCAATCTTGTTATGCAATTATGGAAGAAAGTAGTGGAAGTACATGCTGTCTGTGTTCTGCCAGTCAGCAGAAATGATGCCAACTCATTGCAAGACATTCATACAACTCTGTGCAAAAGTACTGAGTTATTCCTCTTTTATTTTAGTCTGCTTTCAAGCAGCCAGACTCTTGTATCCCTGGTTGATATTAATCAATAGTACTTTGCACTCTGAAGGTCTGCCCAGGTTTTTTTTGTTTTTTTTTTTCTAGGGTTTGACATATTTAAGAAATGAATACTGCTGCTGCTTAAAACTGCTGAATGCTTCAATATAGATTGTGTTATGTTTGAAGGATGTCATCATGAATAATTGAAACCTACCGTTTCAGGCCCATTACTGTAGAGCACTTTGTTCACAGATCGACTTCATGACTAATGAACGTTTATCTGAGCAGAACACACTATTTATTTTAAGATTAGATTTTCTCTACTTTATAACCTGATTCCAAACAGCTGTGAGTGACATTTGTTCACCTCTCCTACACACTACCCCCCCGCCTCACAATGTATCATTCACACACACGACAAGCATAATTGATAGAGAAAAGACAAGCAGCCCCACAGATAAACCCAAACACTCCCCGATCTCCAATCTCTCTCACCTGAGATAAATATATAAAAATGTCTGCAGTTTGATTTGTTCACATTTAGGTTTTTTTTTGTTTTGTTTTAAGACAAACTGCTCCATATTGTGTTTTCCATTATCTCTTTACTGTACATTAAAAATGAATGAGCTCAGAGTTTTATTGGAGCGATTTGGCCTGAGAGTGTACTCAGAGATCAAACGGGGCAGCTGGGTGGGTGGGGGGTGAAACTGGTCTTCTATAGTCATGAATCTTTTAGCCCCCACCCCCATCTCTGATTCCTCAGAGGTGTTTGCATCCCTCTCTCCTGTATGAGGTGCTACCAGCTCAGATGAGGGTTTAATTTAAGACTGCAGCTGTATTTTACAGCTGTTCATTGACGGCCATTGCTCCCCTTTTCATTGCAAAACACTGCGGGACTCTGGTTGCATTCAAGTGGTAATGGGTTTCATAAAAAGGAAGTGAATCCACATGTGGGGACTCGCCCCGGTCTTTGCTTGTTGACACAGTTGAACTTAAGACCAGATGGGAGTTTTGCTTGCTGCTGAGGGCCCCTAGTAGTCATAGGGCTGAATTACACCTTCGATTTATCAGCGTAGGGGGAGAAAACATTGCCGACCAGAGGTGGATGGAGTGTCTAGAAGCTGTACTTCAGTAAAAGTAGCACTACTTCATCATGTTTTTACTTAAGTAAGAGTAAAATCTAGGAAATTACTCAAGAGTAAAATAGTATTTGGTAAAAAGCAGACTCAGGTAACTGTTCTACTCTCTATCTATAACCACAACTGATTTAATATTTTACAAAATGATGTAAAATATGAACAAACTATTAAGTAACAGTAACAAATTCTGATGTTTCAAAGAATAAGATAAAAGTAATTTCTCAATAAAACATTTAGCGGGAATGAATACTTTTCAAAATACATTTTTTCGAGTTATAAAACTCAATAAATCAATAGCTACAGTATGTGGAATAGGTTAGTTTACAGAATACTATGACATGCAGACTCAGAAGATAGAAAATAACTTTCAACCAATAAGCCTTGAGTAAAAAGAAGAAGAAAGGGCGTCTCTCATTGCACAGCTGCTTAAAACAAACTTATTTTCACTAAGTGAAATTATTCACAATAATTGGAGTAGCCAGAAATTTTACTCAAGTAAGAGTAATGATAATTTATCATGTTTGTACTCAAGTAAAAGTAAAAAAGTACAAAGCTGTAAAACTTTTCCAAAAAGTTACTCAAATAAATGTAACTCGTTACTACCGACCTCCGCTGCTGACATCTGGATGACTCTTACTTTTCTTTTCTTCAGGTTGCCAGACTGTGGGGGATGCAAAAGAACCGTCCAGCCATGAACTATGACAAGCTCAGTCGTTCTCTGCGCTATTACTACGAGAAGGGAATTATGCAAAAGGTAGGAAAATAAAAACACAGGGAGGTTTGGTTGAAATGGCATTAAATAAATGTCTAACCTTTACATTTCTTTGAAGTTTGTAGTTATAATGTGACAAAATGCAATAGATTTTATGTCATAGAACAACAAAAAGTGTAAAATTATGGGGGTATAATGATACATCTGGAAAACTCCCACTGAATGCTGTGACACGGGCTCTTATTTTAAGTCTTTTTCTTTCTAGGTGGCGGGGGAGCGTTATGTTTACAAGTTTGTGTGCGAGCCTGAAGCACTCATCTCCCTGGCCTTCCCTGACAATCAGCGGCCGAGCCTAAAGGCCGAGTTCGAGCGCTATGTCAACGAGGAGGACACGGTGCCGTTGTCACACCTGGACGAGGGAGTGCCCTACACCCCGGAACAAGCCCCCCAAAACATGACCCACCAGCCCTACTCCAAAGGCTACATGTACTAAAGCCAGCCCACCCGCATTTTCTTCTACACCCGCCTTCAGAACTCCTGTCGTACCAACATCATCATCACCCTAAAACCCTGCCATGCACCTCTTGCACATGCCCACCCATCCACTTGTATATAAGGCTATGGTGTTTTTGTTTAAATTGATCTCATTAGAGATTTTTTGTTTTGTTTTTAAAAGCTGTATTCCTCCCACTTCTGAGGCATATTCAATGCCTAAACATTAATGTGGTTCAAGAGATTGCTTAATAATAAATACCTACAATAATACCCCACAATTGGGAGTCCAGACTGTTTTTTTTTTCTAATGAAAAGCACATGGAAGGAATTTTAACTTGTATTGATCTGGAACTGTTCCCATCAAAGGTGATTTGAAGTGAAGATTTGTTTTTTTTTTTTTTGGTAAGCATGTAGTCAGCCACCAGCTAACACATTTTCTCTGATTCTTCTAAAATAAAAGGTGTGAGAGTCGTTCAACAGTAACTATTTGTGGTCCAATAAACAAACCTTAAAACTCATTAAAAGAAATCATTACTGGTGGCAGATTATCGGATTAAAGTGAGTTTATTGTTACCTTGCAAGCAAGATGAACTGTAGCGAGATTTGTGAATTCACCAACTCCCGACAATCCATTTTGCCAGGATCCAGCAAAGACGTTCGGCTCGGTACGAAGATGGTTCGGACCAATAAAATGTAGTCAAGTGTGTGACGTCAACGCCTTAACTAGAAGCGGAAGGCTGAAGCAAAACAACCATGACTGTGGCCGTTTTAGTTAGAAAACCCCTTAAAAGAACAACAACAAAAAAACACGTGATTTCTAACTTTGTGGAAGGGAAAGATGTTTGCATTTTCCTTCCGACCGGATTTGGTAACAGTTTGATTTATCAGTAAACTCCGTGAAACAAATCCAAACTGTTAAACGCCTCGGCTCCTGCTGCTGTGATTGGCTAAAAACCTGAGCTGGGAGGAAGGTACCCAATCAGCTTGAAGACTGTACTTTATGTCCCTCCTTTCTGCTAATAATTTCAAAAAGAGGATTTCCGGATTGATACCGTTTAGAATTCAGAATAAATTACACATATCGATCTGGTTTTATGCCAGGTTAAATAAATACTACCACCCCCTGGTCAGTGTAGGTACTGCAGTCCCTTTTGAAATAAATAAAAAGTAAGCTCTGTGCCTAATACAGGCAGATCTAAAAAATATGCAAAAGAAGCCATTTCATTCATTGGATAAAAAAATATACATAAATAACTGAATGTAGTGATTTGAAATGATCCAAGTAGTTTCTCAATTGCAGAAACCTCCAGTCGCTGGTTGTTCACAGTGCTGCCTTAAAGCATACTGGTAGAAAGTTTAGTGGAAGGAAAAACTCGACCTATTCATAGGAAAAGGTTAACAGGGACACTATCAGCGTTGAAAGGATCAGGAAGGGCCTGGGGGGAGAGCCTGGGACATGGATCTTAATGGCGCTGTGTATGTTTCACAAAGTTCTGGGGGTTTATTTCCTTACAGATAAAAAAAATCCCATCTCTGCCATCCTCCATTACAGAAACGGAAAAGGCCAAACGTTCCAGAGACAATCTGCAGTGTTTTCCATTGTTTCATCAGCATTAATTCACTTACCAACAGGACTTTGTAGAAGTCTAACTATGAGTCAGAGATGGCAACCATGGAGTGAGGGGGGGAGAGACTTCCCTCAGGGTATATAAAGACTGAGTCATATCTGTGTTAACCGTGTGATAATGATCTCCAGCTGTGACATGGTAACAGGCCTGCTGCAGGGGGGAAGAAATGCTCATCTCCACTTTTAAACATCGGATACAAGAGATAAATCTGCTTTTTTAATGACTGAAGTGACAACTGAGCCAAAAAGATTTGATTTTATAATGCTGGTGCCGGAAGAACATTTAGGAAATGTGTTCAGCTGAAGTGAAATCGAGTTTTAATAGTTGTACAATTTTACATCTCTGCCTGAATACACAGAGAAGCTGAATTATCTAGTTTATGTAGTGGTAGAGTGTACAGTGGTTTATGTCTGACCTCGATTACTCTGCTCTTAAACTATGGTTTTGTTTTTTGAAATGAGTCTTGATGAAATCCTTATTTTTAAAATTTGGAAATACAATTTAAAACGAGACTATACATATTCAATTTAACAGTGCAAAAGTTTTGGGGTTTTTTTAGCCGTCACTGATCTTGATAAAAACAGCTGACAGCTTCATCAAAGAGGGAATTTTAACTCAATTAAGTATAATAAATTCAGTAGTTTCTGACATATATTATAGCTTCTCTGCACCATGTTTAGGCTGAAGTCATTTGGGGATGTTTTTACTCTCTGCATAACAAGTCTGCTTTATAATTGCTTATTAAAGAGTTAAAATGTGCTGCACTGTAACATTTTAAATCAAAACATCTTTTTATGTTTAACATTCGCTCTCCATATTGTGTTACAAGCCAGTTTTTTAAATAAAAATTACAGTTTTCCTCTAAAATATTTCTGCCTTTTTATGAAAGAATCCTTTCTTTAATGAGAACATTTTAGTTTTACAGTCAGAGAAACACAGATTTGTCCTTTATAAAGCATATCAAACACGTTTCACCATCCTGTTAGAAATACAAGCGCTTTCAGATAAAAAGGCAAACTTCACTTGCATCAGGTCTTTAGGTTCAACGGTTGAAACAAACAGGCTGTCATTTTCATTTATATTGATCACAAAAAGAGATGTTTCTTTCGTTTCTTTAACAGGTAAAAGAAAATTCTATTTTCTAATAAGACTTGACCACTTCGGACTAAATTTAAATTGTTCCAAATTTTTGAATGAAAGAGACAAAAAATGTACAATTTTTACAAAAAACAAACAAATCATCATAAAGTGTTTTTTGATGGGATCCCCAAACCCATCGGTCTGTCCAATCCAGACAAAACACAAACTGACATCACGCGGATCAACGGCGTCTGAAGGCGCGGGAGATTCTCCAGGCGTTGGGTTCCTCGTAACGGTTGTACAGCGGTTCCAGGCGCTGCTGCTTCTTCTGCTTGCTGAGGCGGGTGGGGTCGGACACCTTGAAGAAGGCGGGTGCGAATTCGACGAGCCATCGCGGATCGATGGTCGTTACCTCCCTCATGTACTCCTTGGTGGTCAGCACTAGCTCGTGGTACACAACCCTGTTAGAGAGAAAGGACTTTAGATATCGACACCTTTTAAAGCATTTTATTTTCTGTAATTAAGGGTGACGTGCTGAACATGTTAGAATAAGGAAACGTAAAAGGCCCAAACCTTTGATCATCTTTCACTCCGTTTAAAACATGAAAGAAAAACACTCTATATGTCCAAGAGATATAGATTCAATTATAAAGTTGAAGAAGTGTTACTATGCCACCTAGCGGCAGACAGATGAAGCCATCAACTTCACCACCAGGTTCCTAAAGAAGCAGCAAACAAATGGCCCAAAGCAGTTTGGAGCAATGACTCAAAATGTTCTAAGTCATAATAAACTTTGCTTCCTCCATCCCGGCATCGTATAGAGAGCCAGATTGAACTGGAGGCTCTCCTTAGATTCTGCCAGAAGATGGATTGGACGGTCATAACAGCTAAAGGCAGCTCTAAGAACTAAATATGCTTGTTAGGAAGGGGTTGGATCTTTTTAGACTGCAGTAATTTGGAGTAAAGAAGCTCCTGGACTCTATTGGATCTGTTGGATCCAGAGATGCTGCAGTGAAAAAGTCAATATCTTAATCATTTCAAATGTAATGTGACCAAAATTGACAGATTTCTTGATATGAAAATGTTGTTTTTTTTAAACTGCGATTAAACTGCAAAGGCCCATCCCTTAGGGAGCAGGGTGCTGTTACTCTGAGTGGTGCACAAAGAGACCGGTGTTTATTGACCCAGAGTGACAGCCTGAAGTTCTGAACCAGCTCCTCCAGGTTGAAAACACGCTGCTCTCCAACCACTAGGCCACCAATCCTCAGGTTTTACCAGAAAAAGACCTAATTTAAAGGATCTAACGGTTACCTGGAATGTTCTTTTTCCCACTCTGTGTTTTATGAGCAGGTTAACAGATTGAGAAAGAGTTGGAACAACGGCGAAAATGCAAGTTTTAAGTAGAACCTGTTTTTATGAAGAAAAGCACGTTTGTAAATAAAATCCAACCATTCAGGATAAAGCTCCTGCTTTCTATGTCAAATGAACATGTGTTTGTACCATTCAGGCTGTCTGTTGAACAGAGCACTGGAGGGGTGGATGTAGACAACTTGCTGGTCTATCAGTGTTCTGTAGCCTTCCTGCGGATCCTTCTTGGCTGCATTCCTGAAGAACCCGCTGCAGATGGCCTTTTGGACCCGCACCGTGGCTTTACCGCAGGAAACCACATCCAGTTTATGTCTGTAGGAGGAGAAGAGAGGAGTAAAGATATTTTCCCTAATCACACAGCGTTCTGTCCTGTGACAGTGAGGATAAATCGCACCTGTCCATGATTCCCAGCATCTGTTTGCGGATATCTTGGGCTCTACGCAGCGAGCGAGCCTGGATGAAGTTCTCATAGCACCAGGGGTTGGAAAACTTGTTGTTCTTCCATGAGTTGTATACAGCCAGCAGGGTGAGGTGGTCTCCCTCAGGCTGGTGGAACTTTGCCTTCTTCTGGTCGGCCAAGGCCTGCTTGTCCTGCAACAAAGTGGATCCACTCAGGAATAGAGCCCGCTACGATTTACACATCTTGAAATTGAATTATTCAATTTAAAACTAATTTATATATGCCAAAGGGAAATTAAATAGCCATAAATATATTGTAAGAAACAAAAGTTTTAAAATTTCATGCATGTGTTACCGACTAATCGTATGTAAGAGTTTTGATTTCTAGAATAAATAACTATTGAAGGTATATTACACACAAAATTACAGTTTTGTTTCTGATTTCCAACAACGTTTTAAAAAAAACACTGAAGTTTACATGCAAACCAGAAAATATTAGAACTTTAATGGAACCCAAGAACATTTTATTAGTTTTATAAAATTAGAAAACGAGAAAACTACAAGCTTTAATGGATGTAAAAGAAATTATTACATTTTTTTTCAGCTAAAATTTTCAGAATCTCAATGAATTTGTAAAAAAAGTATTTAAAAAAAGTTACTTTTACTCTGTAAGCTTTTCAAATCCCATGTTGGTAAATAAGAGTTATCCATTGTATGGATGCAGGATGTACCTTTGGCCTGTAGAAGACGTTCTGCACAGACAACATGGACACAATGGTGAGCATCTCTTCACTGCAGCCGAGGTGGACGGACATGATCAACATCTTACATAACATGGGCTCCAGAGGAAACTCTGCCATCTGGAAGAAAAGATTTAGTTTAACCATGAGGAGTTTCATACACACAAACCAGCCTGCCTCGTTACGAAGCTCATTAATCAGTCTAGAGGTGACAGATCAGTGATATAGCCTTTTAATTTTTCTGAAGAGGGACCGATCTGAGCTCACCCGTCTCCCCAGTCGTGTAAGTAAGCCTTCATCATCTAGAGCTCCCAAGGTGTAAAGCTGCTCCATGGCTGTGATCAGAGTCTCCATCGGAGGCGCATCCATAAAGTCAAAGGATAGGAGGTCATTGATACCCATGGCCTGGCAGAGAAAGAAAATGGGGCAAAAAGGTCAAAACTCCACAAGCAGGTGAATAATTCTATTGTGTTTATTAAGGTATAATAAATGTAAATCAAACAGGATGCTTAACCTTCAGAGATAACACTGTGCTGGCCAGGTTGGTCCTCTGGATCTCAGGAACGTTGGTTGTCAGCATCTCGTCTCTGTAGGCTCTCTCTGTGTAAAGCCTGTAACATTTTCCAGGACCAGTTCTTCCGGCACGACCCGCCCTTTGTTTGGCCTGCGCCTGAAATCAGAACCAATCGTTTAATATTCGGAGTTCCCAATAAATTCATCCACAATCCACAAAGTACTCATGAATCCAATGCTGTGCACCTGTGAGATGGGAGTCACCACCAGCTGATCGATACCAGTCTTGGAGTTGTACACCTTCTGCTTGACAAAGCCTGGATCCACCACATAGTAGATTCCATCGATGGTGAGAGACGTCTCTGCGATGTTTGTAGCAATGACGACCTAAAGAGAAGACAAGAAGATTCATTTCCAACTGAACCACGAACCAACCGCCTCATTTTATCTTGTTAACAAAAGTTGGAAGAACCCAAATGGCATCTCGTATCAGAACTACATCTTCCATGCCAGATGGATGCTTTGTAAAGCCTTCGACGCCCGTGAAGCCTGTGACAGCCACTTGACTGAAACCACAGCAGGTCAAACATGTTTAAAAATGGCCGCTGGTTGGGAACACATCAAATCATGCATGAAGATTTAACTGCAATTGTTTTTGCTGTTGTTGCAAAAGGAAAGCAAAGAGTCGAGGCGTGTTGAGGCTAAAGGCTTTTTAGTTTGAAATGGGTCCATTCAGCACATTGTCCCCAATATGTCTCCAAATGTACCAAATTCTATTACACAGATTTTACAATTTACTGGACCATTAAAAAAAAAACACAGACAGTTTGAGAAATGTAAATCAATCAAGTGACTCACACTTTCTGCACAACAACATCCGGTAGAAAAGGAAAATAATTTTACAGTGTTGTTAAACAGGTCTCTTTTAAAAATAATGTATAAACAAAGGTTAATAAATAATTGTGTTCTGATCATTATAACCAAAACCTATTGAATTTTATAATGGTAAAAAAAAAGAGGCATAACTAATATGAACAGTTCTCTTGTGTAAAAAATGTTGATAGTGAGTAAAAAAAACAATTCGTCAGGATCTCAGCAAACAAATAAAAACAGACAAACAAAGGTGGCGGTATTGATCGGGTGGCGAGTGGTTAAAATAAAAGAACAGCATGGAAACACTGATGCATTTCACTTAACATTATTATATCAGATGTGTTTTTTATTTGAGCTGACATTTTTTTAAAGTGGTCTCTACATCTCAGGTCTTGGACTGGAAGTCTTCAGATTTCAAGCCCAACACGTTGGGTTTGCAACAAATAGGTTTTATAAGCTCTGTTTTTCCGTCTACACCTGTTTATTGTTTGTTATTTAAAATATCTTTGCTTCAGGATGAGATTTTGGGAAGTTAAGACACTAAATCAAGGCAGACAGAGACAGCGATCCTTCTGAGGTACCTTTCTGCTCCCTGGGGGTGCAGGGTCAAAGATTCTGGTCTGCATCTCGCTGGGCAGAGCAGAATAAACAGGAAGAATGATGAGTTCAGGGACATCGGGTCCAAGAGACTTCATCCTCTCATAGAGAATCTCGCAGGCGGTGTCGATTTCTTCCTGCCCGGTTAAAAAAACCAGGATGTCGCCTGTTTGCAAAGAGAAAACGACATCAATGTTAAGACTACGACTTAAAAGGCTGTTTTATACCCTTTTATCTTTCTGCAGACCTGGAGGCTCAGTCAGATGAATCTGCATGACAGTGATGAGGCTGGCGTCTAAATAATCCGTCTCAGGTTCTTTAGTGTAAAGAACCTCCACTGGATACGTTCGACCCGGGATGGTGAAGATGGGGGCTTCATAGAAATACTGGGAGAACTTCACAGCATCCAGTGTGGCCGAAGTTACAATCAGCTTCATGTCTGTGCGTTTCTGTACCGTCTGATGGGAAACAAACACTCAGAAAAGTTCTCCATTGTCCAAATCAAAACAAACTTGAAATAAGATTTTCTCTGTGTAACTTACCTTCTTAAGGAGACCAAACAGGACGTCAGTATGGATAGTCCTCTCGTGGGCCTCGTCCAGCATGATTATGGCATATTGGCCCAATTCAGAGTCGATCAAGCACTCCCTCAGAAGCATACCGTCTGTCATGTACTTGATCACCGTCTCAGGGCTGGTGCAATCCTCGAATCGGATGGTATAACCCACCTGCAGAAAACCTCTTGATATTTAACGACCGTGCAGAAAAACCTCAGGGACGAACAGCAGTACTGAAGAGGGAGCAGCTCACCTCTTGTCCCAGACAGCAACCGTACTCCTCAGAGACTCTCTTGGCCACCGACATGGCGGCGACACGGCGGGGCTGAGTACAGCCGATCTTCCCTCTGGTGGTGTAACCTGCCTCTGCCAGGTACTGAGTGATCTGGGTGGTCTTCCCAGAGCCAGTCTCTCCGATAACAATCAGGATCTGGTTGTCATGGACGGCCTATGACAGAACGACGTGGAGTAGATGATACAGCATTAACATTTGTTATCCAGAGAAGATGAACTAACCTTGAAGGTGAAGTACAACCACAGATCTGTTAATAACCAAGATTATCAGTCAGTCTTAAACAGTAACTTTTTATTTTTTTTGCTCTCTTTGCGCTTTATTCCACCTGCAGGTTTCTGGTGTGAAACATGCTGCTTGTGAAAAGTCACCAAGAACAATGTCACCAAAGTGATCTGTGCCCAGAGACAGACGGCTAAATGTGGGGGGGTTAAGTCCTCGGGACGCGGTGGTGGTCTGTTCAGAATGTGGCAGCTAGCTTAGCTTATTACGCCGATAGTTCCGCCGTGGATCGGACTTCTGAGGAGAACCAACAGAACGATTTAACTGCAAACGCCCCTGTTCAACTACTATAGTAGAAATGAGGCAAATGTTGGAGGAAATAGCAACAAATACACCCAGTTTATGCATTTTAAATGCAAAGATGTTGATTTGGGATGAGTTACACTTTAAACGGGTCATTATAAAAGGTGCAGTCACACCAAATGCAACCAAGGAGAACAGAGCGGGTGATTAAAATGCTATTCTGATGAAAAGGCAAAGCTAACTTCATCCTGAAACCATGACCGCCGTGGTGAGCTAAGCGGAAGAACCGAAGCCACTAGAGACTGCTGCTGTTTAATGAGCGAGACATTCCCCTCGCTGTTCGCACAAACGGTGACAGAGATGGAAAATGTTAAACAACAATAAAAACTATATTTATTGGTAAACCTAGACAGAGCTGCCATTTTTTGGAATGCTGGCTGCATTTGTAGATTCTAAACTTTTATCTTCATTTATCACTGAGAAGATTCTTTTGTTTTTTTTGTTTGTTTTTTTTTTTAGATTTGTCAGATTAACTTGGATTTACTGGACACCACGGTGGTATAAAGAGCACTCAGCTGATTTGTTCCAGGTTCTTCTGGAATATTCCAGTGTTGAAAATAAAAGAGGATGGATATTAACCGTAGCAATCGGTTACAGTAACAAAGGTTGGGAGAAACCACCTGAATGAGCTGCTCCTTTAGTTTGTAGATGGGCAGGCTTTCTCTTTGCTCCAAGATGGACAGCTGGGTTTTCTTTCCATACGAGGCCTTGTTTCCTCCAAAAGCATGCTTCTTCCACTCTGGAATGTCATTGGGCATCATTCCGATCCCCCTCATGTTGGCAGCAATCTGTCTACCATCAGCTGGAACAGAGGATTGATGTGTTATTTCCCACTTACAACACCTAAAGCTACGATCCCAGTTAGACCACAGTCGGCTCAGTAGGGTTATACGGAAAACTTGGAACCACTGAGGGTCTACAGAAAAAATAAACTACAGAGTATTGGACCCATCGGCTAAATCGGGGGTTGCAGGAAGCCAGATAGGCATCTCCTGCATTAGGAGGCCTAATTTCTGCCAGCGCTGAGGAAGTCTTGTGACTCAGACTGGCCTTTGGCCCTAATAAAGCAGGACTAAAACATTAACACAGAATAAATAAAATCTTCTAAGAGATGGACGGACAAATCCAAAGAGTATTTACTATCAAAAAATATCAAATTAGAAAACAGTAAAGTAATCCGAACAAAGACACAAGTTCAGCATCAATCTATGCTGAAATAATCTAACAGGCAGATCTAATGGCTTCCTAACCGTCTGGCAGCGGGTCGACCCAGTGTTTGTTCAGCCCCATGGGGATGGAGTCCATTTCTGCCTCTCGAGCGGCCTGTTTCAGCTCTCGCCGCTCCTTGGCCAGAGCGCTTTGCATCATGGCTGCCTGTGACAGCGAGCCGTCTGGATTCTGAGAAGGTGGGAAAGATGACAGATCATCAGCTGTAACTTCGGTGCATTGATCAAAGCTGCAGAATCCAAACAGCACATAAAAAAACAAGCATCAGCTGGAAATCCTTAAATGTTTAAATAACCAGACTTTTTTTAACACAATGTTTAACATTTGAACTTCTAAATCATAGGATTTAATTCTCCATTAAATTATCCCATTTTTGTGAGACTGTAGCGAGTTACATTGAGAAAAGCTGCAAAGTGCTTTTCCTCTAAGCTCGGCCACTCATGGAAAACAGAGAAGGTAAACCAGAGGCCTAATGTATGAAATCCAAAAATAAAATCTATTTGCAGTTCCTGTTTCTCTGCTGCTACTTGTGACAAACCACAAACAGGACCTCTAACAGACGCCTTTAAAGCATTGCACATAAAAGCTCAGTTAAAAAATAAGAAGAAAATCAAAACCCAAATAACTTAAACATCATTTGCTATATTATAGAAAAAATACCAGAAACCTTTCCAAGAATGATCCATTCATGCATTGCCCCCCCCCCGCTGTATGTGGCGTACCTTAACAATCTTAACGGGGCTCATATCCATGCTCTGTTTGGTGTGTCCTCTTAGAAACGGCGGCTCCTCTTCAACAAGCTCGATTTCCAGGTCCTCGTCTGTTTGAAAACAACCAACCAGTGAGCAAACAGAGACACGTTTAAGTTGAAAACGAGCTAAATATGAGAACTAAGTCATTCAAAGTGTAATGCAGTAATAACTTTGGATTATGTGTACTAGTTTTATTTTATGACCTGCCAATAAACAGTTTATCTTATTTGTAAAAATACATGTGATTTTACCCAAAAATTGTTTTAATGTAACCTACTATTTAATTTCTGATAAAAGCAAGACTTAATTTTTAGGAAAAGAAATTCTGACATATTTAATTAAATAAAATTAATAGTATAAAATACAGTCATTATAAAAAAAGTAGAGCAGTATATCACTGCCTACCCTCTTCATCATCCACTTTAGGAAGAATCCCCGTCTCATCATCGAAATCTGGGAACTCTTCTTTGGACAAAACGTTGGCAGCAATCATCTAAATACACGAATATCACAGTAAAAACATCATAAAATATTCCTGAGCAGAGAATCAGACAAAACTTTACAATAGCAGCATGTTTGAAATTGAAAACATCAAGACAAACATTCATCTTTTTCTAAAACTCCCCCGACCTTGATCTCTCTTTTTTTTCTCCTCACATTCAAAACCTTTTTGGGATTTTAATGAACTGTGAAAACGACGTTTAGATGATTTTACTGTCAGACACTAAAGGATTTACTAAAAATGACTCCGATTCATCTTTTAGGCGACAATAATCAGCAGCAGATTATCAACCTAAATTATGATGTTTTCTGCTTTTTCTGTCCCACAGAAAGAAACAACGGATGAGGTAAATATCCAGGATTATTTAACATACATGTTCTGTTTACAGAGCAGCTAGGATGCCTTTCATAACATTTTAGGCACAAACTTGGTCTCTTTTAACTAGAGCAGTCTTTATCTTTTTAACGGCTTTCTTGTGTCACTTTAGCTGAGATAGCAGGAGGCTTTAAGATTAAGTGACATCCTCCGTCTACTAATAACATGGAAAACTGCGTTTTAAAACATGCGTATCTGTCTGTCTTATTCATATCAGTGTTGACTTTTATTTTAACTTTATCCTAAATCAAGGAAACTCTCAGGGGAACAGTGAGGCCCAACCTGCTTAATCTCCCACTTCTCCGGGTCAGAGATCTTGGTGAGCCTCTTGCGCTCCAAGGTGTCGTCCTGCTCCAGCTCGGGGGCGTGGCCAAGGTTCAGGTTACTCGGTCTGTCGGGGTTCCTCATAGAGACGTCATCTCCTCCTTCTGGACCCATATTCCTTCTCCTGTTGGGGTTCAGATCCTCTCCGGTGTCCTGGTCCACATCCTGGTAGGACATCCTGGTAGTTCCAGTAAACCACACACTAATGTTTGATGTAATGTGTAATACGTTTGATCGTACCTTCATACTGAGGCTGGTTTTTGAGCCGGTGAACGAGAGCACCTTCACTTTGACCCTTTGCCCTTTGCTAACAACGTCGGCCACATTAGCGACCCGACCTTCTCTGCGCAGCTCGGAAATGTGGACCAAACCCTCCCAGCGTTTTCTACAGTTGAAAAGAATGAATGAGTTCAAACTGAGCAGCAGGTTTTGTTTACTGATCATTTTTCACCAGTTACTTCATGCTGACCTTAACCCCTCGAGTTGAACAAAGCATCCAAACTGCATGATGCTGGTAACTTTTCCGTTGTAAATGTCTCCAACAGAAGGCTCCTCTGGAGGAGGCCGGTCCACGTGTTTGTCCTTCCAGCGCTCAGAGTCCCTGTCCAGGTCCTTTCTAGGGCTGGGTGAACGCTCAGCCCAGCGCGAAGACTTGTCTTTCCTTTTACCACGATCTCGGTCTCTATCTCTGTGTCGGTCACGGTCCCAGGAGCGGGACCTGGACCGAGATCGAGAGCGGTGCCGTCTCCTCCTGTCTCCTCCCCGGTCCCTGTCTCGGTCTCTGTGCCGGTCCCTTTCTCTGCTTCGACTACGGTGCCTGCTTTTTTCTGATCTGTTGAAGTAAAGTGGAAATCTACATTAAAATGACAGTAAACATAAAAATAACGGAGATAAAACTCAGAGAAGGTTTCTTTCTTGTCTACAGAGGTTAAAACAGAATCTCTTACTTGGTCTGGCTGACTTTGGAGTCGCCCCCACTGACACTGGGCATAAACATCTCTAGTTCTTTTATTGCATCAGCAGCGACTTTCACATCGTCTTCATCCAACATTCGCTGCAAAGTTTAAGCAAAAACAGAAACTCATCTTTCAGATCCATTATATTTCTTTATTTTATTAATGTTTTAATATGCATTGCATCTCTCTTAAAAAACATTTGTTAAAATAAAGTTTGGAACTTTTTCTTTGTGTCAGTTTTTGAAAAATAAATAAATAAAATAAAGACTTTATTGTAAGATAAAAAAGTTCCTCTAATCCACAAATAACATGTTTATATATACACATCTAAATAAATCATAAATCAGAACTTATATCATCATAAATTTCCTAATTTTGTTCAATACGATAAAATTTTAATATAAATATAAACAAAGATGAAACCCATAGAAAATCAGCCATAAGAGAATCCTGGAAAAATTTAAGATGATAACTTTTAAAAGCGTCTGCTTAAAAAACACAAAAAGATAAATCAACCATGGAAGATCAGTTAGTGATAAATGCTGTCATCATAAACCACAATTTAAATTAAGGGTTAAATTATGGACGTTTCATCATCTTATAATAACTCCTTGCCGTCTTTCTTAGGTTACTGTATGGCTATGAATGCATGAGACGGCACTAAAACTGGAAAATAAAAGGCTGCTTCTTGTTACATAAAAAGTGTGGTTTTTATTATTAAACTACAAACAGTAATTGTATTTACCACCGCTCTAGTGCTCATTTTATATCAGGTCCACTTCAGCATCATTAAGTCCTTAACAGGGTCCGATGCTGCTGTATAAATGAAATTTATTCACAAAGAGCAAACTGTTCTAGTGTTATAAATTTACTCCAGCTTTTGGTAGTTTTAGCCACTTCGTATAATTTAGGAAAGTATATACTTTTAATTTGTGACATGATGTGCCTTTTACACAGTATTAACCCTCATTTCCTTGTTTAAACAATAACGACGTTCTCGTAGCATTTTTTTTAGCATAGTTTCGCTCGAATCTGTGCTGAAAGAAAGAACAAACTCTCCCCCGCTGCGCTCATTGAACAGAGTAAATAAAAACTCTAACCTCAAACAAGAAATTTATCAGGATAACAATAAAATAAACCCTCCTCTCTAATTGAACCATCAGAAATGTCAACAAACGTTTACTGAATAAAATGACCATTTTCATTATATATTGATATTGAATTCTTATCCAGGCCTCAACATAATGTTAAAACGTCAGTCATTAAAACAAAATATCACGTACAATCATCACACACTGGGGCTGCAACTAAGGATTATTTTATTAACCCCTGAACCTCCACCTTTTTATAGCTTGTTCACAAACAAATTGCATATCCAAAAGCCATTGGGCAATAAAATATTACAACTCCCACATGTTGTGACGTCTCTTATTTGAAAGCTAACATCATCTACTTTCTGCAGATATATGTACAAACTCTGTAGGTTTTACGGAACTTGAGCGACGCAGCTTCACACATGCCCAAAATGATTATTTTTTCCCCTATCATGAATAAATGCAATCTTTAATACTCTATATTTTGGGTATAACTCTCAGTTGATCTCTCCGACTCACTGCGCTTCATGTTGTGGACAACAACAGTGTAAAATGTCAGATTTCTAGTCCCAATGAGGGTGAAACTGTGACTTTTTGTTAGCAAAAGGTTCATTCAGCACAACTTATCCAAATTAGGACTAAAACTGGATAAATAACACTTTGCTATATGTAGCTTCACACAATGTTCATTGCAACACTTTTCAAATTTTTTTAGCTTTCACGATCTTGACTAATCATTCTCTGTGTGTATCCAATTATTTCTTCTCTCATAATAACTTATTAAAATTCTGGATACTAAGAGCTTATGCTTGATTTTGGGAGCAAACAGATTGGTGAATAAGCCCATGTAACGTAGATAATCTGAAAGGGCACAAATACTTCGTAAAACAGATGATTATAAGCTGTCGTTTGATGACAGATCATCGGTTATCTTTGTTTGTGGAGCATATTTGGCTTACAATTGAGCTGATGGTTGTTTTCTTTAGGGTCAGCTGATTCTAAGGTTAAATATGTTGGATTTTGTTTACAAATAAGCTTGATGTTTGATGCGGAACAAAATGTGTCATCAAAGCCGGTAGTTGGTTAAGGAGTTAATTAATAATCGGATAGCAATGGATTCAATAAGAAAAGGGTCTTTAGACAGACTTTTTTTTTATATTGAGAGCAAAATGTTTATAGATTTTTTACAATTTAAGAGTAATTACTGCTCTGTACTGGATGCTCTTTTGCTCTCTGGAGTTCAGTTAAATCTTGAACAGAATTGGCTTCCCATCCGTCTCATACCTTCAGCTTGATCTTTTTCTACTAAGATCAATAAGCTTGAACCCAGATCTTCCTGAACAATTAGTTTTGCAACTATCAAAAAGTATTTTGTTCATTTTAGAACGATGCTTTATGAAAACAATCTCAAAAGGACATTGAAGGAAGAAATCCGAGTGCAAACTTTAGCGTACCTTTGGTGATGGATCGTTGGGTTTACACAGTGCAGGAAACAACTCCTTCAGCTTGTCTTTCTCTGTTTTCGGCTTGACTGAAACATCAGAGGCTGCAAAGGAAATCATGCAGGTAAATCTCATTAAATTAGATCATTGTAAAAAAAAAAAAATATATAACTTTTTTGTGGTCACTTTGTAAAAAAAATGAAATTCATCAGTTTATCAAATAAAGAAAAGATCAAATCATGATTTCAGTCCATGTATATTTTATAATGAAGACTGATAAATAAAAGATGCAAATTCAGTATCTCAAGAATGTTAAATATTAAATAAGGCTGCTTTTAAAAAATGCATATTTTACATCTATGAGTGAAGCTTCTGTTCATTTCTAATCCCTGTTTATAAGCTGTAGCACCCATGTGGATGTGGTCCCTCTGGTACTCGTAGGTTTAAATGAAGTCAAGCTTTTATAGCCACTTCCTGGTCTTCTGTACTGTAGGGTATGGAGCTGCTTCTTTGTTTGTTTTTTTATTTTGATAATAATCCATAACTTCCCTATGATTGTGATAACTATCGACCAAAACAACCTTAAAAGTCTTAAGAGTCCAAAGACATGCCAAAAAAAAAAAAAAAAAACTTTATAGAGCTATTTTTGTTTACATACTTTTTTAAGAAAGATTTTTTCTTTTATCAAAATCTAGAAAGGAAATTTGTCATTTCTGAGTAACTACAATTCAATGATTATTGAGCTTTAAAATCTTAAAATTTGAAACTTCAGGAAAAAATAAATAAAAAAAGATACATAATTTTTTTCAAACCTAATGAAAAAACATTGATCTTTTACTGGTGCTTGAGCATTAAGTGTCTTTTTATTGAAATACAATATTTCCCAATGAAAAATCAGACAAAAAACAACAAAAAAACTTAGCTTAGATGTGTATTTTTGGTTTACTATTATTTTTATACAAAGATATTAAGATCCACTCTGGAAAGGTCCTAAGAATCGTTTGTTGCTCGAAAGGTGCATGTTGTGACACCATCATTGAACTTAAATATATTCCTGTTCTCATTTTCTCTAAAACACAATCCCTGAAATTGCAACTTAATGCCTAGAAATGTTTTGTGCAGTGAATCGATGAGTTTCATGATACATGTACCCATACATTAGTGAAAGCTAGGATTAGGAGGCCTGACTTTAAAATGTATTAACGTTACTATTTACAAGGTAAAGATGACTTACCTTTACTTGTTGATGCCTTGGAAGGGGGTCGCATCGTCTGAATGAGCCTAAGCAGGTTACCAATGAGTGAATCCTGCAGAGAAACCCAACAAAAATGATTCAACAGTTTGGGCACCAATATCTTAATTTAACCATCAATATAAGTTCACTGACTTACAGTGAATTCGGCTCCATTTTCGAGTAGAAGAGCTTTGAATCCATCGAAGCTCGGCTGTTTTTCAGCAAGACTAATGACAAATTCAGCTATAACAAAGAAAAAAGAAGAAGGTTAGAACGGACTTTAACTTGAACTCGTGTTACCAAGTGTTCAGAATAACTAATGTTAAGAGAGATAAGTCGAAAAAACAGGAGGACAAAAACACGGTTTGAAGACCCTAACACATATTAGCAAGAAGGCTAATAGACACGCTAGCTGGTGTAGGTAGAGGATTGGAAGGAAAGTTAAAAAAAACACCACCTAAATCTTTGTCGTTAATTCCCAGATGGTTGTCAAGTTCCGTGCAGACCTTTGACACCAAAGATAAATATTCCAACTGCGATAATTCGTCAACTCCACCGTCTGCCATTTTCCACGAGTCTTGTTGTTGTTCAAGAGACGTAAATGAGGGCAGACATATTGAATGTGGACAACTTCCTTTTCCGTTTTGGGAGGAACCGCGGTTCCTGCGCTTCCCACTGCTGGCCACGCGATGGCGCCAAAGCACTGCATTAAAATACAAAGAAAATAGATTCACTCATAGTTGTATGTCCAATTGTATTTCCATGTCCTTTTAACGAGGGTTTTTGCTACAGTTGCTGTTAACTGTGATCCAGTAAAAGCTCGAATGTCAGTCTTGTTTTCTTTCAAATAAATTCTGCTTATTTGGAAAATACTATTTTGCAAAAAGAAGTTCAAGTGCTTAACATGGACTGGTGTTAGAGACAGTTCTTTACTGTTTTTGAAAAACAGATCACATTTGCTGCACTTTACCACAGTTTATCCAATATAAAAGCAACCTTTAATATATTTTTGTGAGACTGTATACAACAGAGAAACACAAAGTGGTCCATAAACACAAATTAGTTCTGCTCTTTTTCTTACTACCCCATTTTTTTCTTAAATAAGCAAAGTGTTTTATGCATTTGTACTTATCCTCCATCTCCCACCTGATCTGTGAATCTTTGCACATTCATATAAACCTCGTTTTTCCTCGGATTAATGCTGTTCCTTAGCCAGCCTGTCAGTTTAGCCCGACAGCCATATCTTGTTAGGTTTGGAGTTGAGCCATACTCTTGTTGTAATTTCAATTATGCAGATCAAAAGCAAAACCAGGTCAAGATATTTTAAAAGATTATTTCAATGCTGTCTGACTGCTTTTTGGAAACGAGTAACCAGAACTAAAGTAGGGGAAGGTCATATTTAGAGTTTTACTGAAACAATTCAGGTTCAAAATGAACAAAAATATGTGGAAATGTAACTCCATGCGCTACAGAGCTGTTAATGGGCATAATCACACAGAACAGTTGACCAGTAGGTGCAAAGTGGGCGATGGCAGAAGCAGCTCTCTATTTTAACTAGTGTTAATGCTGTCACTCGCAGCTTCTTTAATATTTATGTTAGAATGAATAGTTGAGTTGATTTTAGTAGAGGCTGCTAAAAGAGATTTGTTAGGGGTTTTGAAGCAAAACGTTTGTAAAAGAAATAAAGGTCAAATATTCTAAAAGACAAGCTTAGATATTGGCAAACAGCGTTATACACCTTTTTTACGTTTTTAAAGGGGGTTGGAAAGAAGGCAAAACAATTTTCTCGATAAATATTCAAAACAGAGAAATTATACTTTTCAAACACTGAAAGCCTATCTTCTGTTTAGACGCCGTTAATCCAGAGCACAGGTCAAAATCTAAAGGTACAACCACAATAAAAGCTTGCACGAAATGTAGTTGTGCGAAGGACAATTAATACCCCGGATAAAGATGGAGGCTTTTAGGAGTCATAGATGAGAAACATTCAGATCCCCATTAATGTAAAACTATATTACCAATGTTGAAGTTTATATCAAGCCATCTGAATGAGTGATGAAAACTAAAGCTTTTAAAAAAAACAGATTTGCTTAAAAGATATACATCTTTGTCACTGTTTAGTCTATTAATGGACCAATCCTTGCAATCATGAACTCTTCCTTCGCTCTAATTGTTTTTCCTGTTTTTAACCTTGGCAAGCTCACCAAGTGTCACTGAATGCAGTCATGATTCATGTGTTTGCACTTCCTAACACATTTATCTCCCTTCCAGTCCTTGGAGGGTTTTACAGACGCTGAGATGTCGTGTAAATCAAGAGTTCCTGTATTGCTTTTATATGGATATTCAGGGTCATAATGTTGGGAGAGACGATAAGGCAGAAAGTGGATACTCCTTCTCTACTCATTCATAGAAGAACATGGACAAATATAAATATTTCCCGGCTCATACCTTTGATCTGAAATGTATTTGTTATTATAAACCCAAATTTGTCTGCGTAAACCTAATGCGCCTCACTCCTTTTTGGAACCAAAGTACCAATCACCTTTTTCAACTTATTTCTTAATGAGAAGAACAGTGGATCGTGATAACCTTGAACTATTTGGGAGTTTGGGGAGAACATGATGCATTAGTTCAGGACAATATTTCTCTCTTAACTTTCCATTTTTTTCACATTTTTTATTTTTAACATGTAATGCCCTCTATTTGTTTTCTTGTCAAGGGTTTTATTACCCAGCCCAGAACTGAATTCTTGTAAAAAAAGAATTTGCATCGGAGCAGAAAGAAACTCAGTAATCAATCATAATATATCTGAATCTATATTCTTTAGAAGTATTTACAGTTGTGGTCAAAAGTTTACATACACTTGTAAAAAACATAATTTCATGGCTGTCTTGAGTTTCCAATCAGTTCTACAAGTCTTATTTTTCTGTGATAGAGTGATCGGAACACATACTTGTTTGTCACAAAAAACATTCATAAAGTTTGGTTCTTTCATAAATTTATTATGGGTCTGCTGAAAATGTGACCTCCTCACAAAGCATCAAGGGATTTGTTTTGGTGGTGAGAAAGAAATCACAAAGTCATGTGACGATACTCATTTGTTTCTGTCACATAAAAACACACTAGACTACAGCATCTCTTAAGTACTAAATTAAAAAAATATAGACATTCGGTTTAAATGCAATAAATTATTCCTTAAAACAAGCAAATCTAATTACATTTTATTCAGATCAGCAGTTGATACAAACTAAATTTGCCTTCAAGTAAATGATGAGAACATTTCACATATTAGTTCCTCGAAGTTCTTGGGAGTCCTCATTGACAAGTCCGTTAACTTCAAAAGCCATATAGAGTATCCGGTATTGAAACTTGCCACTTATGTTGGGAAGTATTAGTTTCACCTTGATGTGTTTAATCCTCTGTAAAACTTTGTTTGAGCCCCGTATCAATTACTGCAAAGCCACATGGTGAAACACACTCCTAGGTCAATTAAAGAAATTATAAAACCTAAAAAGAAAGTAGTGTGAGACATGTCTTGGTCCAGTTCTATCTGCTATCTCTTGAGCCTTCTCTAACACTCTGCATCCAATATATTTCAAAACGCATGCTTGATGTTCCAAACTGTAAAGACTATCTGAGATTTTTCCAATCTGGACTCCTCTGAACACCCATGATACAAGGAAAAACGCTTCATTAGTTTCAAAAGAAGGAAGACTCACTAGCAGGGGCCCCAGATTTGGAATGAGCTAGAGAAGTTGAAAGTGTTGAAGTCCGTCTCTACTTTTAAACACTTGTTGAAAACCATTCTAATCAGTTTATATGCAACACAATCTTTAGGTCCTAAATTCTGTTCTGGGAAAGTATTTTAGTGTTTTTTGTTTAATTTTTATTGTTTTTAGGTATGTTGCTGTTGTTTTGGTTTTTGTTTTTCTTAATGTCTGTATCATGTACACAGAGGATTCTGTCTATAAGCTATGCATAACATCTTTAGGAAACCTGATTTGCATGTGATCCCAACTCCGTCCTCTTTGAAGGTGTACATTTTGTCAATACGTAAGTCTGTGAATAAATTATATTGAATTGAGTCAATCAATAGAAAATCCTACCCTAAACTCCTCCTGCCCATCTCTACCTTAAGTCTTGCTGCTGTAAACCTGAAGTAAATGGTCTTTTCTCAGACAAAAATGATTTTACAAAGATACATTCCTGGCTCTCCTAGTGGGTAGCTGCTAGAGTTGGAGTATAGTTAGTGCATATCTTGTGTATTTCCATGCTCAGTCTTTATGTTCTGGCTGATATACGGTCATATCAGCCAATATTATTGGAGATAATTTTTTTAAAGCCACCAATATCGGTACCAGCCTTCAAAATTCCATAATGGCGGGGCTCTAATTAACTTTATATTTACTTCATGACCAAGTCTGTTAGCCTGTGTCTTGATTTTTTACTCCTTTGTGTATGACCCAAGCCTCTGTCCCTCTGGAAACCTCTGTTAGTGGTTAGTGTGCCTCCTGTTACAGATTCCCTCAAGTGGATTCCGTATTCCTCTCTCATTGAGCCCATTTGAAATCTTCTGCCTTGTGAACTGATTACCTGTGCATGACCCCCAGAATGTCATTACTTCCCCCCTAGCCTTAGCAAACAATGGAGCCACTGGAATCAATCATCAGAGTCAGCAGAACCTCCCATCTTATAAGAAGGTTTTTTTGTCTTTCATTCAGCGAACCTTCAACAGCAATGAGTTGTTCGTAGTCACTCGCCCTGTTCTGCTTCCCACCCTGATTCCAGTTCCAATCAATTCCTGTTCCAGCAACACCAATACCCCTGGCCAAAAAGCCCACTAAAACCCACAAACAATTCCCTTTTAGTGGCAGTGGGAACGGCTCATTGACAAACTAATCGGCAAGCAACCCGGGTTAAAATCTCCTTCAAACAGCTGGCTCCGATTGGCATACAGTGGGAACATCAGACCCAGGTCGACCTGCTAATTTACGTGGTACCATTGAGCACAACAAATCTACATAACAGCATCATGAAACTTGCATCTGATCTAACAAGCCACACAACTATGCTGGCATTCCATAAACATGGGGCCGCAGGGGTAAGAGAGATTCAGACAGACAAAAGAGGCAAATACTAAAGCACACTTGTAATGCCCTGTATGGTGGATGCTCCTCCCACCACCACATCCTGTGCTGCTGATTCAAACCAGCTGGCAGAGGAAACCTGGAGCATACCATTTGTTTGAAAGACTGAAGGGGGAGACTTGTTTCAAGTTGTTTTTAATTAGTTAATTATGTCACTTAAATATTCACTTATTATGGTTTTTGTTAAGTAAAAGTTAGTTTGCTTTATTTGTTTCATAGAATGCTTTAGTTAATTTTGTATTTATGTATTCTTTTGTTATGTCGTGCCTCCCTCAAGTGGTAGATTTAGGTTACTCCACCCCTATTTAAGCAGCCCTTTGTTCTTTGTTAGGTCAGTTTTTGTTTTTGTTCAGTTAGAGTTCAGTTGACCTCAGTTAAATTGGGCTCAAAATGGTTATTTATTCTTTGACTTATTTTTGCATTGAATATTTATGTTTTGTTTGCTATTTTGGAAGAATTAAATTGATTTTTTTCTAATTTGAACTCTTTTTTTTGTCCTCATTTGAGTCAGGTCCCTCACACCCTGGCTGCCTTCCATTTTGTTTTCCATTGTTTTCCAGTGCTACTACTAGAATCAGATGAATTTTGGGGTCTACAGATGTCGTTCAGGCATCTCAATCTTTGCTACATCTTTAAAATTAGGAGTCGAACACGATTACTGCAAATTTTCGGCATCATTTGTATGCTGTTGCTGACTTGGCCATTCGCAGCAATTTACATAAACAAGGACAACGCTAAGCTTGCTTTACCGGGTCATCAAGTAGGAGGAGCTTCTATTCACTTGCTTCCAGTTACCTAGTCACTGTGCTATATTAAAAGACTGAAGCCAAACAACGTCTTCAGCATCTGTGGGTGAAACAGGTCGTCCAGGAGTTTGGGAGCTATGGCTGGAACATGGTTGCTTTCTGTAGTACTTTAGTCAGTCCAGGATCCAAAACTCTTATCCTGCTTTAGGGATGGATCACCCACACAACAGAGGCAAGGAGAATAGGTGCTCTGGAGCTCAGAGAGGAGCAGCGGAAGTGTGCTCCAAGAGGTCGGGCAGAGAAAGCACCAGGGCTAGGCAGAGATGGCAGGCCAGACCCTGCTCTGGAGCTACAAGAGAAGGATAAATGATGAATCATGTAACAACCTTTGAACCCTGTTGAAGTTTTTTGTTGTGTTCTGATGGCTTTTCCCTTTTAACAAAGATGGCTTCCTTTACCTCGCCCTTAAACCATCTGCTCTTAAAATCCAATATTAATTCTTGCTATACTGAAATTCATAAACTAAAATATTCACCATTAACTTAAGATCCTTTTGAAAGGTTGTACAGACCTTTATTACATCTTACCTCCAATGGTTGCAGTTGGTTCTGAGAAGTTTTATTCTTTTCCTTTCTTTCTTCTAAGTTATTGTTGGTGGTTAGAATTCAGAATTAGGCTGTATTCTCATTATACCTCTAAAGTACAGAAACTCATGACAAAAACAAGATCTTCATGAGGTTTCATAATTATTTGAAAGTTGAATCATTTGTACTTAGCTCTTCTTGCAATAGCCCTTTATGATTTACTTCCAGTTTAATGTGTTTAGATGACTCCACTAATTAAAAATGAACTGCAGGTGGTCACTTTGATAAGATCAGGGCTCTGAATCTCTCATGCTCTACATGTGAAATGGCCCAAATGTGTGTTGAAATCCAAGTGAATTAGAACAGAAAATCTTATCAAAAAATACATAACATTTTAATTTTTCTATATTTCTCTATCTGACTCATAAAGAAACAAAAAATAAAAATGATTCACAACTGTTTAAAAATACAGACAAAAGATGAGTACAACATGGAAAAAATAAGAGATGAAACACCAACACAAAGAAGCATAATAAATGTATGAAGTAGAAGGAAAAATTTTCTCTGAACTGTCACTGAATATATGTTAGAGCTATTTTTTAACTACTATATGAATTATTAGTTTTCATAGAGTTTTTATGATGGATAGCTAAGGTGATATTAAGGTTAACTCTAAATAAATCTAAGCCTAGGAAATACCATTATGACAGGTGTCCAAGTTAATTTGATGTGGAGGGAGGTAAAGATTAGGGTTTGGCCAAGAAGCCCTCAACCCTCAGAGATTTGGTGCTCCTCACCGATGTATCAACAAAATACTATTGGAAACATGCAATAGTAAGATGAGTTTGACTGACCTAAAGGCAGTAAAGACTATTGAGAATGAAATCAATAATTTACAGCATTCCAATATTTGATAAAATGCTTAAAACGGATGCTACTTTGACATAGATTTATTGTCTTTTGTGGGGCACCTGTTTTATTTCCTATCATAAGCAGCTTTCTTGGTTGAATGAACGTAACTTTAAATCTTAATCTCTCACAGGGGGGGGGGGGCTATATGTGATTATTCACATACTGGCAGTTTTCTAAAAAGAAACACCTTTAGGCCTTTTCCATGTTGCTTTATGCATATATAGAGGTTATTCAGGGTGGCGCTCACAGTCAACAGTCCTCATTTGACCTAATTCGAGAGCCAGCGGGGACATGTATGAGTTGCAGGGAAGGGGAGTGGGAGTGGGTGACCTCACACTTACATAACAGTCTTCTTGTGTATACAGATCACAAATGAGACGTACAGGACTGTTCTTGCATAAGTACAGCAGGAATGCAGAGCTCAACTCCCTATACATTTATAATTCAGACTGATTGGTTGATCTAGACGCTGCAGCAGAAGGTGTCATTTGTGTGTTTTTTTCTTAAAAGATCAATCAACCGATACAATCAGTAAGATTGGAAAAAAAAAACACTACAGTTAGGGCAAATGCCCAGAATATTAATAGTTTCATCTCTATACTAGCCTAATGCAAAATCTTGCTCTTTACTGTCACAGTTTTGAGGTGAGTTTGATTTATTTTCAGATAACATAACAGAAGTAAAGACCATAAGATTTATCCACAGGGAGAAATAAAAGAGGAAAGAGAGGGCTTTATGGTTGGATCACATCCAACAGATTCTTTAGGACCCAGACAGTAGACATACTTAATAAAAAAACAGTTTATTTATTAAACCATTTTTGCAGCTTGGAGTAATGAAATCTGCTGCCGTCTGACATGCAGAGATCATACATAAAATCCATATGCCGTCTGGTACAGCTGGGCCTCTTATTCAACAAGAAAAGGCGGGAACAGTAGGTTGGAGGGAGGGTGGGGGCTGTGTGTCCATATACAGTCAGTGAGATATGAGCATCCTCTAATTGACAGCACAGCTGGCTGCAAAGTTCCCTGGCTGCTGAGCAGAAAATCCCTGGTATTACAGAGCAGGGAGCATGGCATGTGTGTATGGCAACTTCATACAGAAACACACCAGAAAGACAGAGAGATGGAAAAAGAGATGGGGGGGGGGGGGGGGGGGGGGTTTTAAAAAAAC
>JAUZNJ010016688.1:0-24471 GCA_034780135.1 Jordanella pulchra
ATTATGTAAAGCACTTTGAAATGCCTTGATGCTGAAATGTGCTATACAAATAAAATTTGATTTGATTTTTTTGATTTTATAAAACTAAAAAATTTAGATTAAAAAAACACAAATTTATATGTGTGTGTGTGTGGGGGGGGTAGTTTTTTTCTAAAAGTCATTTTCATTCAGTGTTGCTATTTTTACATGGGCACTATTTTCATGGCACTATTAGAAAGCTCCCAACCTCCAGGTACGCCCCTGCTTTTGCAGTTAGAGCACATAATGCTCTTCTACACATCTGGTTTGTTGAACTGATCTGAGATACTTATCTTTTAGATAATGAGTGAAATGGTGTTTAATCCTTTGCCTTTTTGGACACGTTGGTTCATTCATGACTGTTTTCACATTTGTTGTACTCTGTGGAGGTCTACATATCACTCTGGATGTTCACAGTTTGCTGGAGCACAACACAATGGTGAATATAATTCATTGTAAATATTAGGCTGCTTTGAAATGCACAAAGACACGTGGAGAGTTGATGAACTGCCAAATCGCATGGACAGGGAGAGCATATCCAAGACTAACATCCCTCCTAAAAAAGTTTGGTTTCTTTCTTTTTCCTTTCCAGACAGATAATGGTGTCTCTGTCTGGTTTGTTATAGTTTTTTAATCTTTATGGATTATATAATGGGCCTACTTCATGTTGTCAGACAGATTCTATTTAATGGATTTTTAAAATCAAATAAGTAGACAAAACTGCACTTTGTATTTCCTCTGGTTCACTTAGTCTGTTATTAACATGTGTTTAATGATTGTATGTGAGTGTTACAAAAATCTAAGAACACTAAACATCTTTAATGCTGTAAACATCCTGAGGAGTCAGGATTGATTCTTTAACGTTTTTGATTTTTGCTTTGATTTTTTCTGTAAAACTTTAGACTGCATCACAGGATCAATGCCTCTCTGTGATCAATGGAAACCCTCTGCATCCTTCTCTTTTATCACTGTTCCTTATCAGTGCTTTCTCTTTTTTGTCATCTGTCGTCCTCTTCCTCCTCTCTCAGGTTTTATTTTCACAAACTCTAATTCCTTACCTTGGGTTGGTGGGCCCTCTCAAACAGGCAGGTAAATAAATGCAAGCGTATTCAGTGCCAGCCGACGCTCACTGCTAACAATTTGAGACAGATGCAGCATCGGCTTGACTTCTCTGAGCTGTAATGACACCAGTGAGCTCCCCACCAGGAGGAGAATGAGGAAGGAGGTGCGGGTGGAACTTGTTTATCTCCAGCTACTTCTAGGTGTCTCTTATTGTTACATGGTGATGAGTGATTTTTACGTCTGTTCTGCAGGTTAAAGGTAGTCCAGACGGGAGGTTTTCCCATCACAGTCCTCTGTCATAAGTAGCTCCAGCTGTCTTCCTCCCTATGTTTCCGCTGCGCCAACAGGTATTTCCATCACCAGATTGCCAAACCACTCGGCCGTCTACTCTACAACACCCAAGGTGACCTTTAGCAAAATAGAGAATGGTGTACAGCAGAGAGAGGAGAGGGTTATTGGAAAGATTGCAGAGCTGGAATGTTGCACTAGCAGAATGAATTGTGACAGATTCTTTTCTTTTTTTGTCCTGCCACATTTCATTGTTCAGAAATACTCCAGCAGAAGGAATAACCTTTTTTCCCTGCAGCATGGCCTCATTTGTTAAAAACTGAAACAGTGTACAAAAAGACGCACCTAATTTCTTTTAATACCATCTTTTAAAACAAACTACCTTAACAACAGCCTCTTTTCATTTTTTTTACGTGAAACAGAATAAAATAATTATATTCCCAGTTACAGCATTTGTACTTTTTTTGTAACCTTATATGCTTGCAAAAAAAGACATACATAAAGAAAGAGGGGGTTAGATTTATAAAGATCTTTACCTGTTTATAAAGAAGTATTATAACTGTAAGATCAACAAAAGTATTCAAACACTTTTTTTATTAAATTAATTTAATTAATCATGATTTATAGATAGACATAATTTAGAAAATGTGACTTATGTTTGTTTTCAGCCTTTTAACTTTGATTAAATAATTTCCCATCCAAACAGAGTCACGCAGAACTTATCAGATCCACCTATGCATGAGCTCCTCCCAGTATAAATCCAGCAGTCTGGGGAGGCCTAAGAGGCCTGTGAGAGAAAACTAATCAACAATCATTAAAAGGCCAAGAAACACATCAGGGAGGTTATAGAGAGTTTTAAAGCAGAGTTAAGTTCTAAAATGATACGCTAGAAACATCTTTCAGAGCTCAGTTCAAGTCATCAACTAAACATGGAAGGAGTATAGGAGAACTGCAAAAAAGTGAGAACACAACCACCCAGCTTAACTGACGAGGCTGGACAAGCAGAGCATTAGTTTTAGGACGGTCCCTCTGGAGGAGCTGCACAGCACAGGGTAAAGAAATTAGCTGTGTATCAAACCTCCTTGGACTTTGAAGAAAAGTAGATAGAAGAAAGACAAAAATAAGTCTCTTTTATTTTTCCTGTGGCACCAGCTGCTTCGAATGTTATCAGCCAGTTAAATGTCTGTTATCAGCGGTTTTCAGTCCCATAGAATGGCTTCAGATTGTGCCTAAGACCTCCCAGTAGGCTCAGTAGGTTGGTATCACAGAATGAATCCTTACTCTAACCCTAAGGTAGTTCCTTTTTTTGCCCGTAGAATTAACTCATCTATTTATGTGTAATCTGAACATAATCATTGTAGTTCTTTATCTGTTGTACGCAGATTGATCTGCATGTCGCTCATATTAGAAAGACAAAAATCTCATATCCTGTCAACTGAGTTGTTTTTAAACACTACATTATATCCATATGAATGAAACATGTGGAAATCATTCAAAGATGATGTGAAGATCGATGAAGCTAAAAACAATATCATCCTGTAAGAAAACCTTCCGCATGAAGCCATGGCTTCAAAGTATTGTTTTGACCAAAGCATATTCATATTAGAATGGTCCAGTCAAAGTCCTGATCAAAACCCAAATTAGAATATATGACAAGAGAGGAGTTAAACCTCCTTAGCCTGTCAGACTAAACTAACTTTCCTTAGACTTTACAATTACAACCTATGAACTTTTAGCAGACCTACTATGTGAAAAATACTTATCTACAAATAAAATGAAGTTAGTAGGTGTATCATGAAAAATAATACTTTTTATGCACAGGGTAACTGTTTGATACCAAACTGAACCTGCATGTCTTTAATTGTGCCAAACCCTAAAGCTAAAAGCATTAGTTATTACCACAGTTTGTGTTTCTTTGAGCATAATAAAATGAGAGGCAAAATGAAGTTGGAACAGAGCGATTTGGGTTGATTAAAATCTCTGACAGATGGCTGATATGTTCATCAGTGCTACCAACAGATTTCTGTCGCCCTGAGTTGTGTGAAACACCAAATCTGGTGCTGGCTGATTGAATCTTTATGAACTCAGCACAACGATTAGTTTCTTAAAGGTTATTATCACTGTTTTCATATAAACAAATTGAGTATGCTATTTAACTCTCAGTCTGCTCTTGCAGTGAATGCTTAGTAAAATAATCTCATTCTAAGAATAGTCCTTATACATCTCTTCTCCATGGTTAATTTCTCTCAGTGAGAAGCCCAAGGCAACGTTTTGGCACAGTCAGACACATATGTTGCACCCTGTGTTAATGGCTGAAACATTTGTATTGTTTTCTCAATAATGGCATCAAAAACAAGGCATGCAAGTTAGAGGTTCTTATTGAATTTATCTTTACAGACCACAAAGTAACCCCTCTGGGGATGGCAAACTATGCCCAGCATGAGCCTCCTTTTCTTGTATTTTTTCCGTTACATTTGAACATTAGAAATGAATGTTCAGTACGAATTGGCCATCTAAAACACACACTTGCACGTCACTTTATTAGGTGCACCTGTTCTATTGTACCTGAGCAAATTAGAGAATCTGACAATCACATACTTTTAGGCATCTAGATATGATGACGACTTTACTGAGGTTTAAACCATCACACTGAAGAAAGGTCATCTAAATGACTTTTGATATAACACGGGGGCATAAAGGATAAAGATGAATGATAAAGAAAAAACATCTCATAGAGCTCAAATCAACTTAAACTACTTTCTTAAATCTGATGATGAATTCATTGTTACTACAACAGCCTGAATTTTCGCTGGATCTCAGGCAAATAGAACACTTTGTCAAGTTCTTTAGTTTTCAAAAACTAAGGGAAGAGATACAGATTTTAGATTATTTAATAAGAGAATTGAGAAAATAGAGCGTGGTTAAATAAAATAAAACATACAGGAAAAATTATAACAGGTAATGAACATGAAATGAACCACTGTAAAACAGAATAGTTACAGAAAGGAAGGATCTGGTGAAGGCTGGACTGAACAAAAGAACATTTAACTAGAGGAGGGTGAGTACTGAGACAAGGTGAGTTCAACTGCAGTTAACGTGTTACGGCTGAGTGGGGACATGAACCAGGGTAGATTACAGAGAATGAGACACAAACACAAAAATCAGTAAACATAAATACACTTCAATATGATAAATAAACAGGCAAGGGTAGAAATCAGAATCAGTTAAAGGATGTAGAGTCCAGGGATCCCATCTTGACTTTGGGATTTGGTGGAACAAGACAATAGAATCAAGGATGTGCAGCCAGCAAATTTGCAGCAACTGCAGGTTGCAACTACAAAACTCTGTGAAGGATGCTTCTGATGTCTGATTGAATCTTTGACTGCAATCCAACCTGCTATAAGGTAGGGTATCTAATAAATGGCCAGGTGAGAGCACGATGAATGTTTGTATACGTGCATTTTTCATGTATTGCCTGTGTAACTTTTGGTTTCTGTAGAGGCTATATTGCTGTTAGGTTCCTCTCCCAACTTCCAAAAGATGTAAACGACCTAGATTCTGTCAGCACGTTTCCCCCTCAGTCCCCAAAGTCACAATTTAGAAGAAAGAGGAAGCGACGTTGTTCTTGTTTGTATATCAGAGGCTGTTCGCCTCCTTTGGAGCCACAGGCATTATCAGGACCAAACCTTAACTCATCAGAGCCACCGCATCCCGTTCGCTTCCTGCGGCTGCGGCCCCCAGGGCAAGCCGCGACAGGCTTCGGGGCCCTCAGTAGGGGCCCCGATTGAATTCATCAGCATACTTTGAGTTGAAAACCCAGGGCACTCTCTCCGAGCTCATTGTGACTGCACTAACAGCCTCTCCTCAAAAGAGGCTGAACGCATGTTCATTAATTATCTGAATCCTTGTTAATTGGATTAATTGTTGAATAGAAACCGTGTTATTAAAAATGACGAAAACACAAGGGCACGAGGAGCAAAAGCGGGGATTAATATTGTTTCTGTTTACTCTCAGGCTCTCAGAACACAGAGGCAGATGACACGCACACACTCCGACATTTTACTGTGCACTGCTACATCACTCCAACTCCCTGCCGTTATTTCACACAAATCTTCATGTAGACTCATACACACTCAGAGAAAGTACACGTGACCCACCTCAGCAGAATGAGCGAGAGGCAAGGTGCAAATTACCATGCACACCGTCAGTGATAAGAATTAAACCCATTTTCAAAGCCCAAAATAAATGCCAGAATCTTTTTGATGCTGGAGGACTGTGACTTTTCCAACACGTACAGGCAAAGAAGAAGGATGGAAGAAAGAGAAATATAAAGTCAGAACCGTGAACAATTTAGCTATCTCCAAGCCACATGTTAAATTTGGTTTCTTATTCCCATGGCCTATCTGCAAAGTCTTATCCGCCAAAATCACTTATCAGTGTTTAACTTCAAGGGATGCTTTATCATCCCCGCTTTAAGATAGCACACTGATACTGCAAACTGTCTGGATGACAGGACCCGTTTCATGTGGCCTAAGTAATTGGTGATAGTGTAAATGACAATAAGATAAATCAGGTTGTCTGTCCTTTCCGGGGACATTGTCTGCTTTTAGCCAGGTGGTAAATTCTTGACTCTTTGAGTTATGGCTTTTTTATTGTAGCTAATTAAAACTACAACTCATATAAGAGAGCAGAAAATTATGGCACAAAATTTTCTGAACGTACTCAGTGATGCTTGATTTTAACTGAGTTCATTAGGAGCATTAATTCTAAAAATGTTGGTTCTTCTGAGCATGTAGTGTTAAACACCCTAATGCATCGCCTGTTAAGAAGGTAGCCAGTTGTTGTCTTTCACTGACTAGCTTACCTCTGCTGGAAACTGGTTATGCTGTTCAGGTTAATGCTTTCAATTGTTCCCCATTTTGTTGCATTACGACAAACAATGTATTGAGATTAAACGTTATGGACAAAAACAATAATTAATAGTTCAATAGAAGTCTGTGATTAAAAAAAACAAACAAACAAAAGTTGTATTAATATCTAGTTGACAAAATGTCCCTCGTTTGTAATACTGTATTATTTTCTCATATGGATAAGGTGTTGTGTAGAAAAAAACTACCAGAACATCAGCCTAACACCATCATTCCCACTGTGAAGCATGGCGGTGGCAGCATGATGCTCTGTTGCCTCAGCATGGATGAAGCAGCTGGTTAGGTGGAGGAAAAACTGGTGGATAAACAAACATGCAGGTCAACAGATTCCCCTTCTAGGTAAAATACAACACTAAACATTCAGTCATAGCTAAACCAGAATGGGTTAGACAGAACACCCATGTGTTTTAATGGCCTAGTCAAAGTTCAGACTCTAATCAAGTTTTGAATTTAGGTAAAAAAACATTGAAAGGATGATCTCCTTCTAAACTGAATAACCTCCAAATAATTTCAAATAGAAGAAGTGACAGACGTTGCAGTTTCCATGTGTTTTTAATAATGTTCTGCATTTTAAATACATTCTGTTGAAAAATAAAAGAAATTATTTTGTTATTTTCCTTGCACTGCCAAGCAATAAAATGTTTCCAAGGCTTTAGAGATAAAATGTTAAAAAGTTAAAAAGGTATGAAGATTTTTACGTGGGAGGTGTTATATTATGTAGTCGTGACCTACAATGTTTTTGTTACAATTAAGGCAACATGCACCCAGTGTAAGAGTGGGAATTTCTTATTCAGCAGACATAAAGTGCTGCCACGCATACTTGTGACCAGTGTTAGAGGTCGACAGTGTGTATTAAGTGAAAACATACACTCACTCCCACTTTGACTCCCTTGATGATCTGACAGTGGCAGACAGATATTGTCACATTTCTGTGAGGATAAAAAAAGAGACATTTCCCTTTTATAAAACTTAGTTTGAATTAATTCTGCTGCCTTCGTTGCAGCATTTAAAACTGGTGACCTAATAACCTTTGTTTAATAAAAAAAATGACAACGTGTAATAAACTAACAAAACTGACTATGACTATATTTTATCTTAGGTGACAAAGTAGGACTGTGATGGATTCTACCAAACAAATGTGTAGTTTTAAGAAATAGGGGCTGAAAAATTAAAAGTCATAAAAATGATCAAATGCACACAAGGAATAAAGTGGAAAAAAATGAATTGCTGTTTTTTTTCTTTCGATGGTAATTCCAATAAAACCATTGCTTGCTATTCCTCAGGGTCATTCCCTGTTGTGTGCATCACCTCAGTAAGTGGGATAAACAAGCATCCCTCCCCCAATCAGAGACCTTGCTGGTAATTAAAGATCAACATGTGCAATAAACATGGAAAGAAAAAACGGAGGGTATAGAAACTCAAATGGATAAAAGAAAGCAAAGGCAAAAATAAAAATTCCCTACCCCATTACTTTCAAGTTTATTTTTCCATTTAATGATGAGTTTCTCATCATGTTGGTCTTTTCATTAAAAAAAGGGAAGAAGTAGAAATCATTGAAACTGGTTGCATACTCTGCACAAAGTGAGAAATATGTTCTTCTTCTTAAGGTACCGAGAACAAGAAAAAAGTTTGCTTTGCCTCCAAGAATTTGTACTTCAGAAGAAGCTCAGCTCCCAAACTCATAGAAAGTCCCATTCCTTGTAGCTTAAACATCACACCCAGAAACGGATAAGACGCAAAAGCATCACAAAAGCAGAGGAGGCATTTCTAGGGTTGACAAGGATGAGGGGATAGCTAGACAATTATATTATACAAATGTTCATGTTTTCTCACCTCCTCTGTCCAATTATCCTCACCTGCAGAGCAAGGAATGGGGAGGGGTCGGATAGTGGGCGGGGTCAGACATGAGATGGGTGTCATGGGCGAGGAAGTGAGTGGAGGAACTGCAACATAACTTGAAGAATATTTAAAATATGAACTAAGCCAGATAAACTGTATAGGTTTTGAGTAAAATATTTTAATAGTTTTTTTCATGTATTTTATATATATTATAGGTACGAGTAAAATGCTGCCTTTCATTTCATTTTTTTTTTATTATTTTTTTGTATTGAATTTTTTTCTTTGTATTGAATGAAATGAATAAAGACTGAATTAAAAAAAAATGAAAAAAGGAAGGAAAAAATTCTGATATATCAGAATGTCTACAATTTACCCAACCAGCTTCCTCCAAATTAAGGGAAATTTTCCCTGTCTCTTTCTCCTTAACTTAGTTGATCTGCATTCTGTTTTAAAAGGAGAGGGGGTATATTTATAGCAATAGAAATACCATGTTGTCAATGCAAAACCGATCTGGTTGGCAGGGAAAACAGCTGTTGATCTTCTCACCACTTAACCTTTCGGTAGTTGAAAATATAGTATTTTACAAATCTATATCAGTGACAGGTTTGCTTAATGTACATTATATAGTACATTTCTTCAGATCCTCAATTTTGAGTTTCAACAGATGGGTTGTCAATAGTTAAATAATTGTAGTTTAGTCAGATTAAAAGATGATTCCAATAAATCACAGTTGTCGTCTGAGAGCTTAGATTGTAAGATTGAATCTTACCAGCACTTCCTTCACGCTTCTGGCCTTTTTGTTTGTCAAATGAATTATACAAAATGGACATTTATGTAATTATTACTATTCAAAAAAGTTAGAGTTTCTGTATTTTCCCTGTATCTTTTTATGTATCTCTTTCTTTCTAAACTGTAGTGGGTGAAATGAAATGAAATAAAATAAAATAAAATGAAATAAAATTGATATGGAATTTTAGAAAGCAAACTTTGAAATTAGCTTACACACAGTTTGGACAAGGACCAAAAGCAAATAAGAAAAGAAAATCTTGTCCTAATAATACTTACAACAAGACGTTTTTGAGAAGAACCACGTCCTTTTCCTCAAATGCCCCATGTCTGACAGTGGAAAGTAATCACACTAAAAAACTGTACACACAATCACTTAGGCATCATTCAGTTTGTTACACCCCTGATATACCCACTAATATAACTTTTTTTATAAAATGGCATGATAAGCTAAGTAATGAAAGTAAATTCATTAATAATTGATCATTTGTTTACTTGTTCTTCTTGAACAGCAGTTTTTTTACCAGAGAAAAAAACTTGCTTTGCTTGATCCCAAACAGCTAATTCTACTTTACATGATTGTTTTAATGTAAAAGTATAGCCATATTTTGAAGAATAGAATATATATCAAACCTCACTTAAATAAAAATAGTACCTTATGAAAAGTAGAGTGCATACTGTCTAAGGATGAGAAAACGTACATCATCATAGTCATTTCATACGATGTAATCTTAAGAAACGATAAACACAAACACCCCACAGTTATTGGAAACCTATTTTTATGTATGCCCTATGACACAAAAAAGGAATATATCAATTTTGCATGTTTAAATGTTTTCCTCCAAACATAGGAATAGTGTAACATAATGACATGAATTTCACTGTCTTTGAACTGCCCCCAGGGTCCAGGTGATATTAGCTGACCAACATGTCTGAATGACAGGACAACTTTTAAACCAGATGTCTAAGAAAAATGACAAAATTAAACATCATCAAACTGGCTAAAGATGACCAAACTTGTGGATCCACCAACCTTTGACTGAACACTGAAGAACTGAGTGATCCACAAACTTTTTTGAACAGGCCCAAACTATCACACTAAAAACAGTCTACATTAGATTTTTGTAGTCCGTAAATCTGTATTTTGATTTTTTTTTTCATCTCACATAATGAATGGAGGCAACGAATAACCTAAAGTTAAGCCCAAAATTATTTAGATTATTGGCAAATTTAAGTTGTAGTTATTTTTATTCAACCAACATTTTAGATCAAAAATGCCAAAGGAGTCTATCAGATAATAATGAGGTAGTGTATAAGAGGCAAAGGTAAAAGTGTTCTTAGTGTTGAAGGCTACTTTTTTCAGGCCAAATAAAGGATACATTAATGCAGCAAAGCAGAAGACATTTTGTGTGACCATAAAAAAGAATAAAATAATAAAAATATTACGGTCTACTTCTTTGTTCATATGAGCCTTTTTAAAGGTCAAATGGCTGTTTTTGTGCCAAGTCTTAAAAGTGCTGTCCTTGCCATGTGTTGGTGGGGCCCTGCAACAGGCAGTGTCAGTTTGTCAAATCTGCCTGTAGACACATCCACCATCAGAGCCCAGATTCATCTAGAGAGCATTTGTGGTGATGCTTAGATTCTTTTTCAACTGTCTCACTACATTCCTGACCAGCACATGTGTGACGTTTTTTTTTCTTGCAGTCAAACGGAACATCTGATTTTTCAAGGTGCCAAAAACATCTAATATTTTAAAGACAACTTTGCAAAGTAGCCACTGGAACTTAGATAAGAAATGACATTATGGTTATTTCGGTTATTTGGTAAAGATCCCACAGTGAGCATGTCACCAGACCTCTCTGAGTTCCTTGAACTTAGCCATGACAGTCCACAAAGAAAGAAAGCAACTGTTGTTAATAAATCAGGGTAATTAGAATGCTTTGGAAAAACTTGGGCTAATTGGAATGGTATACAGATTTGGATTTTCCCAAACCAAAGGCTGTGACAGATTACAAGGGGCATGAATATTTTTGGACATGTGAATTTATGTTTAAATGTAAATATTGGCAGAGAATTTTTGTTTTTTTCCCCCCACAATTATTGCTGTTATATATTGTTTGTTCATCTTATAGGGGAAGTCTGTTTCATGTTTAACCAAGAAAAACAGCACTGGCTAAGCAAATATAACTTTACTCCAAATTCTGTGATTCGTACAAATACATTCTGGCTTAATATTACATGTTAGGATAGTAAATGAGATGCCACTCACATACTATACACCATTTCCTGGTCCATTATGGCAACAGACAGCTCACCAATAAAATGCAACAGAAATGGTTTCTGATTACACAAGACCCACAGACTTTAGCTTATGTTCTGGTGCAGCGCCTGTGTTTCCACAGCACTTCCAAACACTTCATTGGGTCAGTGGACAATTTGAATGGCAGCAAAGGTCAGGGCTCAGATTTAGCTGGGAGCCTCTCATCCAACAGGTGTTATCATCAGAATGTACCACTTGTGTTTCATTATAGCAGGATGTGAATATCTGACCAGCTTTATGCATTGCATTGATCAAGTATGTTAATCTCTGGAGCATATGTGGAAAGGTGCTTTCAAGGACAGGCCAGTAAAAAGGCTATATTGATCACTGGAGGCTTGATCAATCAGTCCCTAGAAAAAAAACAAGATTTTTTTTCAGTTACAATAGTCCTCTTGTCAGGAAATAGATGGAACCTATGTGTTACTCTGTTCACATTTTATCAAACCTTAAGTGAATCTCACACATAAACAAGTCTGTGTTCCTATCCGTGGGCTGGTCTTGGCAAGCGAGGAGCTACAGTATGTCTGTCACACACAAATCCTATGCATGAAGCAAAGGACTGAACACGCATTCAACCCACGTATGACTATTCATACCAGCTCACTACACCAGATTAGGAGACCAGTGCAAGTAATTTCAAAAAACAAAACCTGTGAGATTCTGGGAAAAAAACAAACAAAAAAATCCCATAGAATACTATATGCTTAAATGCTTGGCAACGTGGATTTTAATGCAAGTCTTGTAAAACATATTGTAAAAATAAAAGATTTCACCAAAATAAAAAATATAGATATAAAATATAAAGTGATCATCACAAACAGTGTTTGTGTTGGCAGCAGGGACCTTTCTGATGCCTAATCAAATAAGAAACTAAAACATAATTTAATCCTTTGTCACATTTTGCTTGCTTAACATATCTGTATTACCTTTACATAAATTTCTGGGAATATTTCACTTAAAGAAATAATACATCTCTTACTGTTACAAATGTCATCATGTGACAGACAAACTTTGAATTCTATTGTTATTTTAATGATAGATCAACACAAGTTTGCACATATCTGTGTTTATACATTATTTATACATGGTTCTCAAAATATATATAAACATAACATCTTCCATTCCTTTTAGGTGTTTTTCTACCAATTTTACATCTTTGGCAAAAAAAAATAATGTTAAGTATTGTTGCAGATTTTTAATATTTCCTATCTCTACTGATTCTAATACGGAATCTAAACCAGTCCATTGCTCGAGGCTGCTTTTGTTGTAGAAAATGAACATTTCTGAAATTCTTACATCTTCTGCAACTTCTAATAGCTTTTTTTTTCCAGGAATGCCCAGTGTTTAAAACCATCTAAGATGTTGAAGATCATCCCTTCAGCATGATGCTACATCCCCTTGTTTGTGGGGATGGTGTTTTGGGTGTAACTCTCATTATCCATGTTTTCCATCAAATAAAAATCTGATTAATTTTGCTTTCCATACAGGAGTTTTCTGCTATTTCAATCCTCATTGTCAATACATTCCTTAATTACTCCCCATGTCTTTTTCTTGAACTTCTTTTTTAATTATGGGTACAGTTAATTGTGAGAAACCTCTTCATCCCTTTGTTTGAACTTCAGACGATTAGGCACGTTTAAAAACCTGCCATTAGCTTAAATCGGCGTAAAAGAGAAATAAATTATTTTTGTCATTCTGTGTTGACAACAATTCGCTGGTTATGTGCGTCCCTGCATACTTACACACTATTGGTTGTAGAGTCTGTACATCATTCAACATAACGATGTCGCTCCGCCCTCTTGATATAAACTAGCGCGTTGATTGGTTTTAAAATTAGTCCCCGAAACACAATCTGACCAATAGTCGTTGAGGGGGCGGGTTCTTCTCTACAGTGGTGGAATCGAACGTCCCCGAGCGCACACGGCGTAAAGGAGAGTCTGTGGAAGGGACATAACGGTTTTCTTTTCGGCCCCCTTCTCCACTCAGACAACAAGAACCAACTAAAACCTGAATTTTAGAGGGGTTTACACAATCTTCTTCTGCTCTAAAGGAGGAGGGAAGCGAGGGATTGGAGCAGCAAGTTCTTTTTTTCTTTTTCTTTTTTTCTCTTTTTCTTAAAAGAGGATTTTGTGTTTTCACGGTGGTTCACTCTTCGCTCTCGCCGCAAAGATGATGGTCGGAGAGGTCGAAGTGAAGGAGCGACCGAGGCCGAGTCCAGACTATTTGATGCAATTATTAAACGAAAAGAAGCTTATGACCAGTTTGCCAAATCTCTGCGGAATCTTCACGCACCTGGAGCGGCTTCTGGATGAAGGTAAGCTGTGTTTGGATCATGCGGTTTGGGGGAGGCGTCGAGCAAGGGGGAGCGTGACCACAGTCCGATGTCGGTACCGTTTCTCCGGGTGTCCCCGACGTGGAACGGGCTCTCCCATTCTGTCTGCTGTGGCCTGGACACAAAACTTGAAGAAAATAGCCCCACCCGAATATATATATATAAAAAAATCTAGCTCTGCTCTGCTTCAGACCACGGCGAGAGAGTTTAGTTTTGGAGAGCAAATAGTTTGCCGAGGTGAAAACTTTGCTAGACTCATTCGGAGAGAGCAAAACTACATGGCCCACTTAAAAAGTATCATGAAACGAAAGTGTAAAGCGTTGGATGTGTTTAGGAAGTCGGAGGTTGTTGTCTACAAAGTGTTTTTTCACATGTTTCTCAACAGTTTAGCTTGAGTTAGCCACATTTGGAGCTAGCCGAAGACTCCTGTGTTCCTCTAAACTCTCAGCACGACACTGAAGTTGGTATCCGGTTCAATGCTTCGCCAGATTAATGAGCCGTTTGTTGCATTCAATCAATCTGAACTACATTCAACTGCAGCGAATAAAATCCCAAATTCGATGAATTGGTTATAATTGAATTAGGTTATTATACCTAACTTGTGAAGACTAAAAGAACATTACTTATAATTTGTGAAATTTGTCAAAACCTTGATCTAAGTCTTGTTTTTCTTTGTGGGGACGGCTTCAATGAAATACAGATTAAAAACTAAAATGCTAACAAAACATCGCTCCTTAATAGAATATTTTATACCATGTTTTAACGTATTTCCATTTGTTAGGTCAAAAGAAACTAAATTTTAGTATATTTATTTTATCGTCATTGTGTCTTTTACTTATTTTTCAACTTGGTGTGAAAGTCATTTCCTCAAAGTTGTCGAGCTTGGAGAGAAATGACCTCTGCTTTAAAAAAAGTGTTTTGTAAAACAGCAAGTAAACAAAAACAGCTCAAATTGTATAACTCACAATCCATAAGACACATCAGGCCATTTATTACATATTGTTGTGTGTATAAGTTTGAACTTAATTATACTTGGAAAAGCACAAAAATGCATTATATTTTATTTGGAATCTGCACCAGCATGGTTACGATGGATTTGGGGTCCATCCTGGAAGCCATGAGGCTGAGAGGCCACTAGGCCTTAAAATGGGTCTTTTCTTTTTCTTTTTTCTAGTTCAGGTTCGACCAGATTCTTAACGCAGTTTAGTCCTTTAGTCACGCTACAAATCGGACACTGACTTCACTGTCGTTAACTTATCTACGTATGTCTTAAAACTCAGTCAGGGCAGTTTTTTTTCCTTGTTTTTTTTTGTTTTTCTGACACAGAGTAGATCATCTTTAAATTTCCGCTTCCAGTTGCATTAATTTAGCCTAAGCGTGGTTTAGTTGAAGCCTACCAGCGCGGTGGAATGTGCAGCTTGTTGCCCGAACAATGGGCAGCGAGGTTCCGTCGCTGGGAGGGGGATGTGACTTTTTTTTTTTTTTTTTTAGGGTGGTGATGGTGATGGGGGTGTTATCTCATCCCTCCAACTTTTTCACTAAACGTGGCGCCGCTCAGTTTCTCCTCTGTTCGCTCAGCTACTTGAACGTTTGTCCCACCAGCGATAAATGTGCTGCATATAATCAGGTCCCCCTTTCTTGCACTCGCATTTGTCTTGTTTTTTTCACATTCCTTTAATATCCGTTTAGATCTCTATTATATCCCCGGATCTCTACCCAGCCAGTCACAACTCAGCATTAGAAATACGGCTTTTCTGTTGACGGTATCAATAACATGAGCTGGTCTGAGCAGTATGTTGGATCTCAGGTTCATATAAGGAATAAGGGGACACTAGAGAGCGCCACTGTCCCCCGATTGTTTGTCACGTTGACCTGGACTTCACAGTAAATAAGCATAATGTGTAATGATATAGAATTTGGAAGCTGTTTGGATAAGCTGGGATTACTCCAGGCAGCAGAGAGGGTGAAGAGAAGCGCATAGTTTGTGGTTTCAGTTGCATGTCTGGATGATTTGGCTCTGTAGTATGTAGTTGCTAAACCGGTCTGAAAAGATTTTTTTCTGGTTGTCTTGATGGCTAATAAACAGGACACTCAAGACAGAAATAGGCATCTCTTCCTCTTAACAGAAACACGTCAATAAAAATGTGTTTATAAAGAAGTTTTTTTTTTTTTTTTTAGAGGAAACCATCGGTTGAGCGTGAATCAATGTTTTTATAAGTGATCTTATTGTGCATATTGGAGAAAGATTACACTCATTCATATTTTAGCTTGTGGAGGTTATATAATTATGTATCATGGCTCTACCTGTTTGCCTGTTTATACATTGTGTGTATTTACACTATTAGTATTCAGTAGAAGCTCAGCGGATAATCTAGATTTGGGAGGAAGAAGCTGGAATGAATAACTTTGTGCTTTTAGATGTTCCTTTTTTTTTTGAATCACTTGATGTTTAAGCCTGTTGATGTGTCTGTATAAGCTGCTCATGTTCAGAATAAAGTCATTGATCAATCAAACGCCAGCTTAAACTTAACTGTTATGTTTCCTACCTTATTCTAATGTATAGGTATTTGGGGTTTTATGGACAGTTTTGGAAGCATTTTTGTCACAAGTTCTGCTCCTTGCTAACCTCCTGGAAATGAGAAACTGGTTACATTGCTCAAGAGTAGTCAGGAGATTTTTTTTTTCTTCATGCAATGAAGAATCTGTTTTCACTTCCCTGTTTTCTCTTTAAAAGAACCCTGTGGTGAAACAAAATCATGGCGGACAGCCTTTTTAAGAATATGACCAAAGAAAATGTTATTAACTCTATTGTAACGGGCTATGACCTACTCCCTTTGAGCTGAGCTCTGAAAGGTGTACTTTCAGCCCCAGTTTCTCTCGTCTAAACTCTCATAGCTGAGATTTGCAATTGTTTCCACAGCAGTGGTCCAAACTTTACCCTACTGCCAAATATCACATGTGTGAGATGAAGGTCATCCCAGTGCAGCTTGTTTGACTGGTGTGTTTTTTTTGTGGGTTTGTTTACTCTTAGACTTTCCTTACAGACTGGAATTTTTGTAGTCAGGCTGATCACCCAGCCTGACCCCTCTACATGTAAACAGGTTACACCCTTTATTGGTCAGTGGTGTCCATTTTATTCTATTAAAGAAGAAAACAGCATTTGTGATCAGTTTTGCAGAAATGGGCTCTCGAAAGTTATCGATTGTTGTTATCGTTAGTTGTATTTGTGTGTGTGTGTGTGGTATATCTGCTCCTCAAACTGCTTTATCAATGAAATCAACCGCCTTGTCAAAACAGCAAATAATGTAGCAGCTATTTAAAATCTTGTGAAATTAGGTCAGCTGCTGGAAACTGAAGCATTTCACTGAAAAAGAAAAAAAAAACATGATCCCAACAAGCGTTCAACCCTTGTGGTGACGCTCAAAGCTGGCTGTGCACGGTCACTAAATATCACGAGTGCTCAGATTGGTCGACACATCCTTTGCATGTTTGGGTTAAACTGTAGACCATTAAAGACTGTCCCGTCCCATCTCACAACAGCTGCATATCTCCCTCACCCACCCAGCATTTCTTGCATGTCTGCACAGCTGTTTCCATAACGGAAGAAAGCTGAAACCACCCTTGTGCGGGACGGCTGCTCCACTGGCATGTGTGAGTGGCCCTCTGTACTTTCCCAATATGCATGTGGTCCCTGAAGGTCACTCTGACCGATTGACAGGCCTCCTAAGAAATCCCACTGCGCTGCAGTTGTTCATCTCCTTTAAGTGACACCTGCTGTGAAGGCTTTTTTTATACTTTATTTTTCTTTACGAGCTGTCTGCCAACTAGCTGCTTATAACTGGGATATTTTTTTCTTGGCAGATTTCGTCAGACTATATAACATCTAGTGCTACAGCATGTTTTGAGGCAGCAGAGCACTTAAGAAAGAGGCGGATTGGACCGAATATGGAATAAATTAGATGAATTTACTAAATTAAGATATTGTAGCTCATTTGGAAACGGTCCTGTGCTTTGTCTTCTTTTAGAAACAATAGATTGGTGTCTCAGTTGGCTAGAATGAATATAATCACATTAATCTGGACATCTGTAGATGCTTTAGCTTCAGGAGAGCTCCAAGTAGGGGAAAAAAACTATAAATCTGCAGAATATATTTTATTTGGGCAAGAAGTAGCTGATCAGGCCAGCTGTTTGAAACCTGAGACGCTATTATAAAAGCAGCATTGTTCAAATGGGAACCCCCGATCACTTTCATTCAGACATCCAAAAATATGAGGTTTTCGTGATTCTTCTTTTAATGTTATTTTATGCAAACATCAACAGTTTTTAAAACGTTTTGGTTTACTTCAAATAGCAGACTTTAGTATTTCAGATAACCATCACTAAATGAGTGGTGGTCAGACCTCCATTTTTCAAGCCGCTGCACTCGCTCACATAGAGAGGCCTGTCTGCGAGTCTGGTTTATCAGACGCGATGACACATTCTGTGTCCGAGTCTCGTGGAACCACAACATGACATGGCCACTGCGGAAAATGTTCCCTGTTTTTGTGTCTGCACCGCCAGACAGTTTTGAATCTGCGTCAGGATTTTACCGGGGCATTCCTGGGAGAGCTGTCAGCGTTTGGAGGACAAACTGTCTGCCTGCTCGCTGCGGCGGTAGAGAACCGGTCCTCTGGGTAACATCTGTTTAGGGAACAGATTGTGATGAACGAGAGAATCCTAAGTCTCCACCTGATTTGTTGTTGGGTTTTTTTCTCTGAGGATTCCTCCTTTTTTTTCTTCCTTCATACAGCTCTGCTATCGCAGTTGCGAGCCAGGCTGGCCTAATGTGCTTTGCTGTAGTGGGGAAGTGGGCTCCTCCAGCAACCTTTAACCTCTAGTCAGTTTAGCAGCTAACAGGACTGAGCACATCTCACTGAGTGAGATACTGCTTAAAGTTGAGGTTACACAGATAAAGACGGGATGGGGGGTGTTAGGCCAGGACTGCTGTTGCAGGAAGAAACCTGTTTAACTCCAACCCTTTCTCTTCTCCTCACACTCTCTCCCAGAGCACCACTTAGAAACTGGAATTTAATTAACTAAGAGCCATTCTATGGGATGGTTTACTGAGCTGCAGCCACCAGTGTGAAGGCAGAAAAGGAAGCTTTGTGTCATCGTCCCTTTGTCTGCCACCACCTTCTCATGTGGCGCCTCACAGTTTCTCCATTGTGGGGATAGATTAGGTTGGGTCTGCTGTGATCGAAAGTCTCCTCTTTTATTTTTCAGAAGTGCAAACAAGAGCAGCCATCAGCTCAGTATCCAATATGGCTGCTGCATCTATAAACACATAGCATGTTGAGGTGAACTCATTTAGATATCTGCAGCGGGAAGATCTCATTGGCTGGTAGATATCAGGATAGAGGACTGTGACACCAGGAGAAGAAGAAACAAACTGGCTCCTTGACTGCGTTGCTTTTAAAGATATTATAATGAACTAACTATTTTATGTTGCTGTAGTTGAACTTCTAAGAAATCCTTAAAGGGGCAGTCAGCAAATCGATGAAAAGTTTTGCATGCAGAGACATCAGTACTCTATGCACTGCCCTACAGAAGCATATTATATTACTAATGTGTATAGTATTTTAATCTCAGGCCTGCTTTATTTTCTTAGACTACCGCTTAAAACTCTATGATTGACTTATGGATAAATCATTTTTTTTCTTTTATATAACTGTCCAGAATGTGTATATAAACCACAAGAATAGAGGCTTTTTAATTGTTTAGAAAAGGTCTTATTGCAAAACTGTGAATTAAGAAGATAAATTAGAATTTTGCAAAATAGTGTTTCCACTGTAATGAAAGCATATGTAACCATCATAGTTAATGCTTCCTACTTAGGATATCGAACAATAATAAAAACTAGTTAAGCCAAATGGGAAATGGACAGATATTTTCTTTTCTGTTGAAGCGAGTAGTTTGTCTTTTTGCTGTTTTGATGGCCTTTGTTTTCAAGTTAAAAGCGATAATGTTGGTGAACACAGTTGTTATTAGAGTGCTAACGGTTTTGTGAGTCATTTAGTCTCTTGGCTAAAATTCTCTCCAGTAGTTTAATTTAAAAAATAAACCAACAAACAAAAAACAAGCGACCACTTTTCACCCATAATTCCAGAGCACACAGCTCTCTCCTGTAGCTTTAGCAACTGGGATGTTGCAATAGACACCAAATATCAGAGAGACTCTAGCCAACAGGATAAATATATATTCTTTGTCTTTTCTATTCAAAGCTCTGAAATCCAAAATATACATGCTAACAGACCATCCTTTGCCTTCTGCCCCCAGTATTATTGGTGTATCTCATTGAACAAAATGGGAACTTATTGCTGTATTTCTGTGTACAGAAATGTTCCTTTAGAGTTTAAACAGAGAGAGGGAGAGATGTGTTGTTAGGTTACGCTGCTAATTGTGTGTATTCCTTGTTCCCCAAACTTGGACTGTCTTCTCTTTCTCGTCAGGAAAACAACAAGAAGTTCCCCTGAAGTGGGAAACAAATTTTGTAAGTTGGAGCTTGCACAGCATCCCTGTGTTTTGTTCCCAGTATAGCTGCCTGTGTTCAGTATAAGTTGCAGGTATTGACTTTTAGAGTGAACATCTGTTTGTTCCTTGTTAAACCTGCAGCATCTGTGGGGCCTAATCAACTTGGTGAACATGCTCCTTTACTATTTGCTCAAAATGAAATGTGCCTTCATCTGTTTTTCTTGCTCGTAGTAGTAGTAAATGACAGGACAAAGAGAAAATCCAACTTCATTCTTAAACACTCTGAACTCGAATTTGATCTTGTTTCCAGCTCTTGGATTTGACTTCTGAGTCGGAGGAAATGTGGCTCAACATATTAAAGTAACTCAGTCATTAGCTGAGCTGATATGGGGACATTTTGCAGCAGCATGCCTCGTTTCCTTCTTTGTCCCTCTGTTGGCCCCACTACAGTTTCAGTCTGAGCTCTGGTCTCTGTTTTGACTCAAACTTTAGAACCTCTCAACTCCTTTTGCTCTGCCCAGACCACTCCTATCTGTGATACTGTAGGATAAAGTCATCCAACGACAGCTCCGGGCTCTTATCTCAGGTCTCAATCCCATGAGTGCTGGGCCTCCTTATCACTGCTGCCTCCGCCTGGCCTTCTGTCTGTCTTCTGCCCTGCCCCAACTGCCTGCCTCGCTGACTATCTGACTGTCACCAACACTTAGCATCGTCCCCTATACACTGCTGCCCGTTAGACGGCACATTGGAAGAACGTGTTTATCTCACTTTATTTCCCTCCTGAAGCATTTAAAGCAGAGCAGTTGCATCAAAACTAACGGAGGATGAGGATAAGGTAACCTGGGTGCAGGGGGATTATTCCTGATGGTATTTTGTTGTGCGCTGAAGTGAGAGTCGTAGCTCCGAGTGTTTACTACATAATGACAAACAAGGTTAAAGAGGAAGATGTTGAAGAGGATGTCGCAATCATTCTATTACAACATTCCCCTGACTCAGACTCGTTCTTTAAATTGGTGTTGTTTTTTTGAACATGGCGCTCCACTCGAACTCTTGTTTTCTGACTTTGTACGGCCTGTTTGCTAATGACAACAGTATTTACTGGAAGTTATGTCCATTTCAGGCTGGAAAAACTGTAGGAAAGACAAGTCAGTAGTTTGTTTGTTTTTTCTGTCTGCCAGATGTGGGGGGTGGGCTCTTCTCACTGAGGTGACAACAAAAGCTCCTCTTCTGTAATTCTGTTCCAGAAAGATGTCTCCGTCTGTGATTTCCTCAGTTATTTAGATCAAATCATGAATCATCTCTCATCACGCACCTCCATTAACACATTTATGTGAATAAAGAAGCTAAAGAGTATTTCTCTGTGAGTAGTTCTCACCCCACCCTGTTGCATTCTTTGAGTGCTTCAAATCGCTCACCCACTTATATGCGCATAGTTTTGCCCCCCCATTCCCTCCCTTTCTCTCTGTGTAGTTTAGAAGTTTCTGCGCTGTCACAACAGTTGCAGTGTCTGACAATAAAGTTTTTTCTAGAATAAAATCTGTTGTATTTACCAGCATTTCCTGGATTTACAGAGTTTGTCATAAGAGCTAAAAAAAAGAAAAAAATGCTGAATGCTCCCTCTGTTCCACTCCTCCTCGCCCACCAGTCTGCATTCATTTTCTCTCTCCGTTCAGAGGAGGAATGTCAGGCGAGCGTTGGCAGCCGGCTCAGGAATTTTACCAGGAGCACAGTCAGAACACTTAACCTCCAGCCTGATGTGTGTTTACCCCACAAACACTCTCAGAGAGCATTTTAGCTCAGTTTAACATGAGTGCCACAGTGAAGTATTTTAACTTCTTCTGTGGTTTCACCATCTGAGAATAATTTCTTCCATCATGGCTGAAAAAATGAATCATGATTCCACTTGAAAGTAAAAAATAAAAGTCCTGTCATGATTTCAAATTACACTCAACTTTAATTTTATATGTCATAAAGGGTGGCGTCTCTGAACCTTTTATCCACCTATTCTGCACTAGCAAAGCAAATCAACACGATCTCATTAGGTTTTCCAGAGCCACAATATTATAAAAATCACAATAAATCATCTTTTGTTCATATATTTCGATTAATCTTATTGCAAGACCTGTATCGCCAATTTTTTTCCAATTCACTCCCCTAATATCTGCTTCTTGCCACTGGGTAATGCATGTTTCAGGCTGAATGTCACTCAGACTCCAGAGATGTGCTACAAGTAACACTATGATGCAGTTAGAGTTGGTGAAGACGATGCATGAGCCGCCTCTTTATTCTCCTTCTGCAGCAGCTTCTTGAATGCATGGTTTTCTCTGCAGTGACATTTGGTGTTTAAAAACAGAACTGCAAGGAGCTTTGTGTGGTGAAGTAAAAGGCAACACTCCATGTGTTAATGCCTGCATCAGCTCACTAATGAACTTTCAGGCCAGTTTATTGAGTACTTATGCTGCTGTTTTTAGTTACAGTCTGCACTTTGTTCTAATTTCTCCATGTCAGCTTTGACTTTGATTCTAGGTTTCATTTAGAGTCTGTCGTGAAGAGAAAAAAAAAAACAGGGCTTTACTGCTGGCAGTTCCCCTCCACTGCAGTGTGGGTTTTGTAGTTTTAGTGGTTTATGTGCTGTGTAGTGACAGGTTACCCATGATGAGTCTGTAAAATAGCATCTTGCTGATTAGATAAACAAAACAGTGGCTTGAGCCTCTTATTTCTGGACTACAGAGTTAATCCATTCTTTAATCCACTTTGAAATACCCTGTCCTATTTGTTTATTGCGAGAAGGATTTTTATTTTCTCTTTTTTTAAAATTGCAAGCTAGCCGATGAAGCTTCAAACCTTCTTTGGTGCCCAGAAACTGAGGAGCAACAAACTCATCAGATTCCAAATGTGACATTTCTTACACATTTCTTTAAAACCTTAAATAAATCTTCGAATTGGAAGACCGATTTTGCTCATGTCTTTTAAGGACTTTAAGCTTTTTTTATATGCATATGCTGGTCTAGTTTGTTTCAGAACCTCAAGTGGTTGAGGTAATTGAAGTGTTTTCATGCTTTATGAAACTTTTCCCCAAACAACTGCCATTGAAATGACTGGTCATTAACCAAGCAGTCCAGATGTCTGCCAGATATTGCTAAACCATGTTCTCATTGTACTTGTATAAAAATAAATGTTTTTATAAGATTTTTTTCTTCCATTTTTTTATCAGTTGCATCTTAGATCAATCTAAGATGAGCTATCATCATGTGTTCCAGTTGCAGGGAGACAATGGTGGCTTTCTAACCTAACTCCTGTGACATCTGTGAAACAGTTGTATTTTATTTTGGCTTTCTGCCTCACACTCCTTGTAGTCTAATGTAAAACACGGTTCACTTAGCATAATTTATGCCCACATGCAACACACCCAGCAGCAGTGGCGGCAGCAATAATAGAAGCGCATGAATGAAGTCAGGATTGTGCAACAGCCAGCAAACCAGTTTTGTGTCTATTCTGTTATTGCTAAAGACTGTAATTCTTGTAGTAACACTTAGTATTTGTCAGTGTCCTGATCGCTGCTCTGGTTTGGAGATTAGAGACAATAGTTGCTGTTGTGTGATTAGGGTTTGATTAGCCAAACAAAGAGCCTATTTAGCACTTAGTGAAACAGGAAAGACTGATGCTACTATTTCACAGATAACTAGCAGGAAAGAATGTGTTGACTAAAAGGTTAGTGTGTGTGTGTGACCCTCACCACCGCTCTGCCAATCGATTGTGTTGACTGTGAAAAAAAAATGGGAACCAAGGTTGCTTAGGGGAGGACGGCTTGTGTGATGCACAGCAGTAGGATTTCTGTTCTGTGAATGAGGTCATCTGGTTAGATATGAACAGGGCCACTGACCCCCTCCTCGGCTCCACAGGCCAGGCCTCTGTGTCCTCTCTGCAAATGTTACACAATGGCTTTTTGTGCTTTAATGGGCCAGACACGCGCAATGTAGCATTCCAGCAAATTCACAGAAATATGCACACAAGCATTCTCCTCTCAGAGTAGCCAGCAATCCATTACACACCGGTTTATCATTGGAATATTTTCTTGGAGGCTACATGTATCCAACACTGTTGGTTTTAAAGTCCAGATTGTTTGGATTTACTGTCATTTGTCCTCCGGCCTGCAGAGCTGTATCTCGTAAACCCGATATGGAGAATTGTATTTGCAATCACATGGAACACTGTATTAAGTATGATAAATTGGGCTAAAATATTTCACTTGACTGGTTTGTGCACATACCTTGGAATGCCTTCAGTGAATCGTTCTGGTTTTGAACATTTTGCAAGCGAAACAGTAGTTGGTAATTTTTGCTTTTGGATTATCACTTACTGGAAACAACCACACAAGATCGACAACA